>OU696696.1:186226915-186465891 GCA_916050605.2 Platycheirus albimanus
CACACACACACACACACACACACACACACACACACACACACACACACACACACACACACACACACACACACACACACACACACACACACACACACACACACACACACACACACACACACACACACACACACACACACACACACACACACACACACACACACACACACACACACACACACACACACACACACACACACACACACACACACACACACACACACACACACACACACACACACACACACACACACACACACACACACACACACACACACACACACACACACACACACACACACACACACACACACACACACACACACACACACACACACACACACACACACACACACACACACACACACACACACACACACACACACACACACACACACACACACACACACACACACACACACACACACACACACACACACACACACACACACACACACACACACACACACACACACACACACACACACACACACACACACACACACACACACACACACACACACACACACACACACACACACACACACACACACACACACACACACACACACACACACACACACACACACACACACACACACACACACACACACACACACACACACACACACACACACACACACACACACACACACACACACACACACACACACACACACACACACACACACACACACACACACACACACACACACACACACACACACACACACACACACACACACACACACACACACACACACACACACACACACACACACACACACACACACACACACACACACACACACACACACACACACACACACACACACACACACACACACACACACACACACACACACACACACACACACACACACACACACACACACACACACACACACACACACACACACACACACACACACACACACACACACACACACACACACACACACACACACACACACACACACACACACACACACACACACACACACACACACACACACACACACACACACACACACACACACACACACACACACACACACACACACACACACACACACACACACACACACACACACACACACACACACACACACACACACACACACACACACACACACACACACACACACACACACACACACACACACACACACACACACACACACACACACACACACACACACACACACACACACACACACACACACACACACACACACACACACACACACACACACACACACACACACACACACACACACACACACACACACACACACACACACACACACACACACACACACACACACACACACACACACACACACACACACACACACACACACACACACACACACACACACACACACACACACACACACACACACACACACACACACACACACACACACACACACACACACACACACACACACACACACACACACACACACACACACACACACACACACACACACACACACACACACACACACACACACACACACACACACACACACACACACACACACACACACACACACACACACACACACACACACACACACACACACACACACACACACACACACACACACACACACACACACACACACACACACACACACACACACACACACACACACACACACACACACACACACACACACACACACACACACACACACACACACACACACACACACACACACACACACACACACACACACACACACACACACACACACACACACACACACACACACACACACACACACACACACACACACACACACACACACACACACACACACACACACACACACACACACACACACACACACACACACACACACACACACACACACACACACACACACACACACACACACACACACACACACACACACACACACACACACACACACACACACACACACACACACACACACACACACACACACACACACACACACACACACACACACACACACACACACACACACACACACACACACACACACACACACACACACACACACACACACACACACACACACACACACACACACACACACACACACACACACACACACACACACACACACACACACACACACACACACACACACACACACACACACACACACACACACACACACACACACACACACACACACACACACACACACACACACACACACACACACACACACACACACACACACACACACACACACACACACACACACACACACACACACACACACACACACACACACACACACACACACACACACACACACACACACACACACACACACACACACACACACACACACACACACACACACACACACACACACACACACACACACACACACACACACACACACACACACACACACACACACACACACACACACACACACACACACACACACACACACACACACACACACACACACACACACACACACACACACACACACACACACACACACACACACACACACACACACACACACACACACACACACACACACACACACACACACACACACACACACACACACACACACACACACACACACACACACACACACACACACACACACACACACACACACACACACACACACACACACACACACACACACACACACACACACACACACACACACACACACACACACACACACACACACACACACACACACACACACACACACACACACACACACACACACACACACACACACACACACACACACACACACACACACACACACACACACACACACACACACACACACACACACACACACACACACACACACACACACACACACACACACACACACACACACACACACACACACACACACACACACACACACACACACACACACACACACACACACACACACACACACACACACACACACACACACACACACACACACACACACACACACACACACACACACACACACACACACACACACACACACACACACACACACACACACACACACACACACACACACACACACACACACACACACACACACACACACACACACACACACACACACACACACACACACACACACACACACACACACACACACACACACACACACACACACACACACACACACACACACACACACACACACACACACACACACACACACACACACACACACACACACACACACACACACACACACACACACACACACACACACACACACACACACACACACACACACACACACACACACACACACACACACACACACACACACACACACACACACACACACACACACACACACACACACACACACACACACACACACACACACACACACACACACACACACACACACACACACACACACACACACACACACACACACACACACACACACACACACACACACACACACACACACACACACACACACACACACACACACACACACACACACACACACACACACACACACACACACACACACACACACACACACACACACACACACACACACACACACACACACACACACACACACACACACACACACACACACACACACACACACACACACACACACACACACACACACACACACACACACACACACACACACACACACACACACACACACACACACACACACACACACACACACACACACACACACACACACACACACACACACACACACACACACACACACACACACACACACACACACACACACACACACACACACACACACACACACACACACACACACACACACACACACACACACACCAGGGACTAAAAGTTTGAAAAAGAAAATTAAAAAGAAAAAGAATGACAATTTCAGCGAAATGGGCGATATGACCGCTAGGACAACCTCAACTCCCGTTTAGGCTGTAAAGCCGTCCGAGAGTGGGGGAAGTGCTGCCAGTCTGGACACTCCTCCGCAGCTGACGGGACAAATCACGGTCGGTAGTGGGGATATTGTGACTTACACTACCTCTGCTGCTCTCCGGGACTTCCCCCTGACAGATGTAAATAATAAAAACAGTGGTAGTGCCACAGTGACACACTGTGCTACTCCTACCGTACTCTCGAGCTCAGACTTTCAAGAAATTCCCCTCCTTGACGGGGGTGTTGCTTTGACTTGCAGCTCCACCTCGGACAAGGAGAGGAATACCACCGCCCAACAAAAACCATCGGGCTCAGGAAGGGATACCCAGGGGGCTGATGGAGCCGTGACTTACGGTTCCACCGGCGTCAGCGGTAAACCTTCGAGCTCCATGGGGATTCCCCCTTCGACGGTGGGGCTGTGACTTACAGCACCACCGCTGGAGAGAGGAGTGTAACCCACTCACGAAAAGATAGACGGAACGCGGAGATATTAGTGAAGATTCTAGGTGACTTACCGGTGTCAGATCTTGACTCGAAACAATCTACCAATCTCGTGTTGTCAAAAAACATTCTTAAAAGCGGAGACTTTACGTCAAAGCGCCAGCGATCTTTGAGGAAACCGGTCGGGAACCCAAAAGACCAGAGGCCAACTCCAATACTCTTTCCAACATCAGGAAAGATCTATCCTTTAGTGACGTACTAAAGGATAAAACCATTTTAGCGGTGATTGATAGGAGTAATGTAGATGGCATGATCTCCTTCGATCGGTTGACGACGGTTTTGAACAAGCTTCAGGCTTCCTACTGGACCCTCATAATGGAAAATCCAGGTGAACCTGCCATTTTGGTGGGTGCGGGGTGGTACCAAGGGCGCGCCAAGCTCGTCGCCTTCGATGGTCGGAGGTCGGAGGTTCCTTGCAGACCAAGGGTTCGTACCAGATTACCAGCTGAACTCTCCGACAAAGAAATCATCCTTAAAATGCTACAATATGGTAACCCATCCCTGCCTACTCATGACTGGAAAGTCGCAAAGCTGGAGGATCCGGAGAGTCCTTATAGATCGGCTATTATAAGTCATCAAAAGGGATTCACTGGCTCCACTAGCATCGACCAAAGGTATGATTAGGTTTGGATGGTCTACCATTACGCTGAAAGTGTATAGGAAAGACGAAGAAAGTGCTAGACTAGCACTCCCAACATCGGAGGATATACCCGCAGTGGAGGAACCTGCTGGCGTCATCAACCTTCCAGCAATGGAAATAGATGCACCCAGCACTCCTTCTATAGGTATGCCCTCCTCCAAACCAGATACCGCATCCGACTTGGATGCTCACACTGTCGACAGTCATTCCGACATGGAGACTGAAGACTACAATAACGAAGATTTTCTTTTACGGTCATCTTCGGAGTCAGACTCAAAGGATGACCTCAATAGCACTGTGAGAGGAGGTGGTTTGGAAAACTGCAACCGAGATGGTTCAGCTACTACAGATTAACCTCCAACAATCCAAACTGGCTTCGGCCTCCCTTCTTCTCCGACTTCAAACAAAAGGGGAAGATATTGTCCTGATCCAGGAACCATGGATTGTCAAATCTATTGTTCATGGACTCAGGACCCCTGGGTACTACTTGCTGTATGCATTGGACAAAGGTGATCCACGATCCTGCATATTAGTGAGAAGTAATATTAATGTATTTTTACTCCTCGATTACAGCGATCGAGACGTAATTACAGTCAGATTGCAGATCAACAAAGGAGTATACTGGCTTGCCTCAGCTTACCTTGGCCACGACCATCTCGGCCCCCTCCCCACCGACATGCTGAGGAGAATTATTGAGGAATCAGAGCGGCTAAATATGTGCCTCCTAATTGGGTGTGACGCCAACGCACACCATACAGTCTGGGAGAGTACAAATATAAATGATAGAGGTGAGTCTCTTTTTGATTATATTCTTAGTACTAACCTTATTGTAACCAATACTGGGAATGAACCCACATTCATAACCAAAAACAGACAAGAAGTCTTGGACATAACACTTGTCTCCGATTCGATTCATCATAGGATCACGAATTGGAAGGACTAATAAACAACCAGCCTTCCGTAATTATCGAAATACTGATTGGCAAAAATACAGGGAAACTCTAAAAAGTTTAATCAAACCTGATCTTTTGAAAATCCCTTCTAATATAAACGAACTTAACAAAAAAGTCAATGATCTAACAGCAGCCCTGAACAACTCCATGTAAGCCTCCTCGTATAAGAGGAAAACGGAAGCCACCTTGGTGGAATTCGGGGCTTGAACCGCTCAGGAAAGCTTGTAGAAAGTCCTTCAACCGAGCTAAATACTCCAAAGAAATCTCAGACTGGGATTCCTACAAAGAATCCTTGAAATTATATAAAAAAGAGCTGAGGAAAAGTAAAAGAGCCTCCTGGAGGGACTTCTGTGCTAAAATAGAAGATACTTCAGAGGCCTCTAGATTAAGGAAAATCTTTTACCAATCCTACAATGTCTAGCTTCTTTAAAAAAAGCAGACGGCTCATGGACCAATACCTGCGAAGAATCGCTTAACTTGCTACTTGACACCCATTTCCCAGGTAGGTCCCTTAACATAGCAAACCTCGATTGTAGTCCAATTGGATCAACCAATAATAAAACGGGAGCGGTTCGGAAGCCCGTTTTTTAAAATCCCGTTTTTTATAATCCCGCAAAAAAAAAATTAAAATCCCGATTCTAAAGTACCGCTTTTTTAAAATCCCGCTTTTAATAATCCTGTTTAAACAGAATCCCGTTTCTCGTGAGCCCGCTTTTTAAAATCCCGTTTAATCCCGCTTAGCCCGTTTCGTATTTTGATAAATACAAACTTATTGAAAATTTAGCTAAAGAAAACATAGTTGTTAAAACAGAAATTGAAAAAATTAAAAATGGAGCTGAAAACCTTTTCAAAAAAATTAATGTTTTGAAATCTAGAGCAATTTCTAAAATAATTAAAGATATAAAATCAATGACTAGAACAGATTTTTTGCGCCGTATAGCTCACAACATAAAACTTTAATCTTAATATTTCGAAAAAGTATCTAAAATCTTGAAACCTCATTTTTGTTATGTTCTATGTTCTTTATTTTTTTATTTGTTAAGTTACAAAATCAATAAAAAAAAGCTTCTCCAAATATTTGTTTTTTTGTTTTCTTTTTGTCTCCTTTCATACGACATAACGCCTATGAACATTATGTCACCTCATCATCATCAGCATTGGGCTGTTAAATAAATTCCATCCCGCTTTTGGAATCAACACAAGGTGTTTTATTTTAAAAATCGCGGCGATTTTTAAAATAAAACACCTTGTGTTGATTCCAAAAGCGGGCTTATAAAAACGGGAATTTAATAAACGGGATGGTAAAAAACAGGATTTTAAAAGCGGGATTTTATAAAAACGGGATTTTTAAAAACAGTATTTTAAAAAACGGGATTTTAAAGACAGGATTTTAAAAAACAGGATTCTGAAAAACGGGCTCCCGAACCCAACCCTAATAAAACTAGTAAACTTAGTCTGAATACTAGGGAAAAACTAAAATGGGCCATCAAAAGCTTCAATCCATATAAATCTGCTGGACCTGATGGTATAATACCAGCAGAACTTCTACAGTCTATGGATATTATTATCCCTATCCTGGAAGTAGTACTGAACGGATGCTTAGAGTTGAAATACATTCCATCATTATGGAGGGAAGTAAAAGTGGTGTTCATTCCCAAAGCGGGAAAATGTTCCCAAGTGTATCCAAAAGACCGTCGATCAGCATAAGATCCAGAAAACCACCGCTTCTTGGAAACGATGGTCTGTTCGTAGCAAATAGATCGACTTTACACTCAACATTGTATCGACCCATCCAATTGAATAGATGGTATCCTCTAGGATTTTGTATTTGGTTTCCCCAATATTCATGTCGGGCATTCAGATCTCCGGCCATGAGAAAGTAGTTTTCATCCGAGCGCAGTCTTAAACATTCGAAAAGTTTGTTGATCTCTGCAATAAAATTAACGGGCTGAGGTGCTTCGGGTGCGTACGTCGCAATCATAAACATTCTCTTCCCCTGTTGGAGAGGAATGCAGATGATGCAGACTTCAAGCAACCCGAATCTTCGCACTTCATTATTGTATATTACTCTATGGTTAATGCCTTTTCGTATGAAGATTGCGACCGCCTCCTTGAATGGAGTTGGGCCGATCTCTTCTTACGACATTGTACTTGTTGTGTGTCAGTTTGTTTTTCTGGTTAAGCTTTGTTTCACTAGCCAGTAACACATCAGGACTATGATCTTGCAGCAAATGAAAAAGATTTGCTCTTCGTTCGGTCCTAAAAAAATTTTCGCTAAACCACTCAGTTTGCTATTGGGCGAGAGCTGAACAAGGAAGAACGGTAAGCTCCGTTTCTCCCGCCTTGACCGTACCGTGGTGAACGGCTTGACACCGATAAAATCGAGATCGGCGTTCGCCAGTTTACGGAGCTCTTCTAGAATTGCCGTTGGATCCGTAGAGGAATCGATACCCTTCAGGACCATAGTTTGGAACTTTTTGGCCTTGGGGTGAAACTGTAGAGCTCTGTGGTTGAAAGCCTGAGTAATTCTATAACTGATTTATGCTGTTCCACTGTATTGCAGTAGATAGCGTGTTTATTTGTGCTAAGTCGCTTAAATTTAAAATTATCGCCTATTTTCAACTTACACATTTCAATGGTCTTTTTAAGGTCCATTTTGTAGACGTTGATTGGAGGCACTTTTTCTTTTTTCGAACTGGGCTGTGGCTGCTGCTGTTGAATCGGCTGCTGCTGTTGCTGCTGCTGTTGTATCTGCTGTTGTTGTCTCTGCTGCTGTTGCTGTGACTGCTGCTGCTGTTGTTGTTGTTTTTGTTGTGTTATTTGTTGTGTTTGTTGTTTTTGCTGCTGTGACTGCTGTGTTTGGGTCTCCTTCTGTGGTAGACCTTGTTGTTGCTGCGGCGGTTGGGACTTCTGCTTATCTGCCCGCTGCTGTTTTGGTGCGGGCCCTTCTTTCAGTGCAGCTTGTGCTGCGTTTGCCTGCTCTTGGAGCAGTTTTTATTTTTCAAGAGCAACTTGGCGCTCTTTTTCGCGTCTAGCCTCCTGTTTGGCTTTCAGCGCCAAAACCATTTTGGTGAGGCTGGCAATCTGCTCTGTGAGGGCACTTATTGCAGTCTCTTCCTTATCAGCTGGCTCTGCTGCATCATTGGGCTCAGCTAGTAAAGCGAAACTGTTGTCACCGCTGACGTAATGCCCTTCTCCTCCATCAGATATGTACATGACATCATCTGCTTCATCAGTGTTTTTGACGTCACTGTCATAATTTTTTCAATTTCACTTGTATCCTCATACTCGTCATCGTCTTCTTCAGAAGTGATGACTTGCTGTTGGATTTTAACAGCAGCACTTGATTTTGCTTGCCGCTTCGTTTTGGCGGAGTTGTCTTCCAGATTTGTTTTTTTTTTGTTCTGGCTCTTTTCTGGGCCTTATTTGACTCAGTGCATTTGTCAGGTGTAGCTCCCATATTTAACTCGTCAGAGATAATTTGTGCACGCGCCGTCTTCGTTGCGGTGCTTCTGGTTTGTAGGCCAGATGGCCCCGCTACTTTGCTGCTTGTTGTTGTTGTTTTGGATGTCACTAGGGGATCTTCCGATACCTCTGCCAGCTTATCCATAATATATTCGTACTGTATTTTCTTTTGCCGTTTTTGAAAGTCGTCCCAGTAATTTAATAAAAAAAGGACCAGGTTGGTCTGGGCCGGGATCGAACCCGGGATCTTTTGGTTGCCGGTCGGCCACTCTACAGATTCGGCTGACTCGCAACTTGAAGATAGAGTGCTTAACTAGTGATTTGACTCACTACCGAAAATTTACTAAAATGCTGTTGAAAGTCGCCAACGATGTGCCTACTTCAACAGTTGATGAACGACTGAAGGTAATTGGTTATTACAACGGAAATGTACCAGGAAGCCAGCCTGCTGAAATCTTGGAAGCAACTATCAAACTCTTGATATCTGAAGACATTGCTTTGTATTTATTTCTTGTGACCAAGGTGCTCCCAATAGAATGGCATGCAAGAAACTTCTTTAATAGAAGTCAACCCTTTCGTCACAATTTCGGATCAAAAGATTTTTTGCATTTTCATCAACCTGCTTCATCAACCAACGTTTTTGATGAAATAATAAATATATTGCTGTTAATACTGGAAACTTTTTTTTCGGTTGAATAAGTTGTTTGACAATCTGAACAGCAAAAACAAGTTTTCCCAAAATAAGATAAATGTGCAATATCTGAGAGTCACACAGCTGTTCTTTCAAATCTGGAAGATAGCATATACTGGATAAAGAAGTGGAAAGGGGAAAAATCAGGAACTGTCTTCTGTTTCAAAGGCTTGTGTCAAACAATAAATGGGGTGTTACAATTGTGGGACCACATTAAAAGCAAAGAGCAGCTTTATTTGATAACATCACATTTTAATACTGATTGCTTAGAGAACACGATTTCTGTTGTAAGAAATATAGAGGTTCTTATGAAAAAAATCCGTCATCATTTCGTTTATACAAACATTTGAAACAAATGAGCTTTTACAATATCATGGCTCCTGACTCAACTAGCTATGGAAAATCTGACTCCTCTATCATTTTGAATATGTCAGATGTGGAAAGTATGTTGTATAATAAATTTATAATTTTCTCGGCTTAAATTTAAATTTCGTTGAAAATACAGGTATATTTAATACAGACAAAGAGGCAGACTTGTGCTTGAACGAACAAAAACCAGCTGATTGTATTCCATCTAATTTGATAACTTTATCAGCAGCATTTCATAACAAACAAAATTTTTACTTTAATGGCAGAAAACTACAATTATAATAAATTTAAAAAGCCAACAATATTTTTATTTCTTTAAACTAAGATTCTCTTTATCCAGAGATTAAATAATCAACGTATTTCTGACTTTTTTCTTATAAAATAAATTATTTCTTAATAAAACTATAATGTTTTTTAATAAAAAAAAGTTGTGTTATTTTGTAACTTTTTTTTGTCAACAATAAATGCAAAATATTCTTAAATCAGTTAAATTCTTTTTAAATTAACAAAAACTGCCTCAATTCTTTTTTCGTAAATTAAAGGAGCTGCAAGGAAGTATTTGAAAATGATGAAGAGGACAACACATAGGGGCCAATCAGTTCACTTCCGAAAGGGTTCAGACGTTCACACAGAATGGGCGACAAGATTTTATAGGCGACATTTAGGAAATTTATCCCTCTGTAATTGGCGCAGTTTAGAGTATCTCCTTTCTTATTCCATATTGCACACAATGCTGGGGTTCTTTCGTCAGGCATACTTTCATCCGACCAGATTGTACAGATGAGTTGGTGTATGCTCCTCACTAAGTCATCTCCCGCTGCTTTGAAGAGTCAAGCTGTAAGGCCATCCGCTCCAGCAGCCTTGTTGGACTCAAGTTTTGATATTGCTACTAGAACTTCTTCTTAGTCGGGTGGACGGAGGTTTTTCCCATCATCGTCCAAATCGAATGGATCATTCTGCCTGACAACGAATAGTTGGCTGTCTTCGCCGTTTAACAGTTTGTAGAAGTGTTCTTTTCAAATTCTTAGCACCGACTGTGTATCTACTACGATATTCCCAACCTCGTCTCTATAGGCTTTCTAAAACTTTCGAGCATTGCTTTTGCCGGAGCACCAATAGATTCAACCATTCGTTTTTTCCAGTTCTTTCTTTTTCTTTCTGAAAATCCGATGTTCCTCCTTCCTCTTTTGCTGGTAAACCGCACGGGAAGCGCTTTTGGGAGCTCTGGTTTTGGCCAGCAGAACGGCTTGTTAGGCTTAATCTTTGGCGAAGTGTGCGAGCCTGCACTCATCATCGAACCAGGTGTTTCGTGGTGGTCGCTTAATGAAACCCAAAACAACAGTTGCTGCGGTTTTGATAGCCATTATGCAATGTTGCCACTGGGCCTATCTGTTTGGCGAAGGCGGAGGGTTTTTCGAGAGATAAGAGGAGACATGGTTGGCAAAGGTTTTGGCGGTCTCTTGCGATTGTAGCTTAGCAACATCAAATTTTCTCACAGCGGATGTTCGATCCTGCGGTCTGGAGGAGATCCGCATTCGCTCTTTAGCTACAAAAAGGTAGTAGTCCGAGGACATTGGAGGCATATCTGCTATCAATCGCAATGTGAAAAATTTGGTTGACGGTATATTGAGCAGGAGACCTCCAGGTCCCCTTGTGTATATTGAGGTGTGGGAAGTATGTGCTAGCTAAGATGACAGTTCGCCCCGCAGCAAAGTCGATTTGCCTGTATCCGTTACCAGAAGTTTTGTCGTGCAGGCTATGCTATCTGACTGTCGAGCCAAAGCTACCCTCTCTTCCGATCTTGGCGATGAAGTCATCAAGAATAATCTTTGTGTCGTATTTCGGGCATTCATCATACGTCTTCTCGAGAATATCGTAGAATTCTTCTTTGGCCGAGTCATCTTATTCCTCCGTTGGGGCGTGGACGCAGATCAGTGAAATGTTGCTGAACTTAGACGTACTGCGGATTGTGACAATGCGTTCTCTTATGCCACGAACCCTAAGACTTCTTGCCTAAGCCTTCCTCTTATCACAAATCCTCATCCAAATTTGTGTTTTTGTCCTGTAGCACTTCCCGTAGTAGTTGTCACAATTTTGCATCCTCCTTGTGCCTTCACCATCCCATCGCACTTCTAGGATGGATGTGATGTCGGCTTTGACACCATTAGGGCTTGCACTAATTGTTCGGCTGCACGTGGTCTGTTGAGGGTCCGGACACTCCCCGTGCAAAACCGAAATTCGTTGTCCCTGTTTCGTTTGCTAGGGTCGTTATCAGTAGGGTCATCCATATCCGAGGCAATTGGTTGTTTCGGAGCGAAAGTTTTTTACGTGGTAGGGAAGTTACCCTGACTCACAACCCCCAATCTGGGGAACAGGCCCTATGTTGCCCTCCTTGGACAAAAGGAGCTATAGAAATCCATAGTCAAAAACCCCCTACGGGGATTCGAGAGCTACCGTTGGTCCTCATCCGCCACCTTCTCTATTTCACTACCCTGACTAATAGTAGTGAAAGGACCCAAAGACCTGAGCTCCGAATATGTCAAAGTAGCTCAATGGGGTGCCTACCATGCTGACTGTAAGCGTCGCCGTTGGTTAACTTAATTGGAATGGACAGAACAAACTACTACCCAACAAGATAAACAGAGGAGCTTTATGGCAGGGCAATTATAGTGTTGCTATTTTGCCGGGTTCAACACTCGCGCTTATACGTTTAGCAAGTCAAGTCCGGGTGGACAAGACCAGTACCCGATGGCTACCACAAGAAAGTAAAATACGCACAATTGATGCGTATGAAACAGTTGCAACGCTGGGCATCGACAAGCTGATACCAATCAGAGCCTACCCTAATCATACAGCATCCAGCCATCTTACGAGAAAATCTGTTATGAAAAAACTAGTCCCATGGAAGGTACCGTTATAAGCCTTTTCCTGAAAATTCTGTTATGACTAAAACATGAAGTTTACTCAAAAAACACAATTCAGAAAATTTTATCAAAATCGTCTGAGCCGCTTTTAAGAAAAATTCATTTTT
Organism: Platycheirus albimanus; assembly: GCA_916050605.2. Classification (NCBI taxonomy): domain Eukaryota; kingdom Metazoa; phylum Arthropoda; class Insecta; order Diptera; family Syrphidae; genus Platycheirus; species Platycheirus albimanus. The sequence goes on from OU696696.1 coordinate 186,240,515, forward strand.
TCATTAAAAATCGTATCGTATGGCAGGTACCGTTAGTTTTAAAGCTAGAATGCTAATTCCAAAAACCCCTGTGAAAGACATCACATTAATGCTATATACCAAGTTTGAAGCGAATCGTCAAAGCCGTTTAGGCTTAAGGTGCCGATACAGACAGACGGACATACAGACAGACAGGTAGACATACAGACAGAATTGTCGGACCCACTTTTTTCGGCTTCGCTATCATCGTAATGTTATGTTTGACTGTCCAATATTTTTTACGAATGCATAACTTGCATTATCGTAGCTATAATCGCAAGTAAAAATGATCAAAATGTAAATACACTTGACAGCAAATAAACCGGGCCATCCGCTTCCTTCGATCTCCGATTAGATTTTCTCAAAAAGTATAAAACTTACAACTAGTGAAAGTGTGTTTTATGATGATTTAAATGATTGGAAACTCATTGGGATTAATCAATCAAATAAGTGTTTATTAAGAATTGTACAAAAAGAGTCGTTTTCCAGTCGTGTTATCATAAGTAATTATAAAATGAAAACAAAAATTAAAGTCAGAAACAAAAATTAAAAAAGGCTTTGCTCAGTATCGGGTATTCCTTCCACTTGCCCGGATTATTGCCAGCATCCTAGTATGCATCGACCTTACGAGCCTGGAGATGAAATCTTGAGGAATCGCAAACTACTCCTCTTCAATTGCGGTTCGCAGCTCTGTAAGCCCTTTTGGAGCTGGAACCCGACGTTTCAGCTCATTCCATAAATGTTCTTTTGGATTTAAGTCCGGGCTTCTAGCTGGCCAGTCCATCGTATGAATACCAACGTCGCTAAGATAGTGGGTTACCACATGAGCAACATGAGGCCGTGCATTATCATGCAACATCTGCATATCCTATACGATATGTCCTGCGTAAGGTACCACATTGTCTGCGAGGATTTCAGTAATGTTGCGATGAGAATTCAATCCACGTGTACGGCCCGTCGGCTCAATGAAAACTTACGCTGTATGTGCGGTTAACGAGATGCCGCCCCAGACCATTACTGATCCTCCTCCATAAGCAACAGTTTCCTCGATGCAACACTGAGAATAATGTTCTCCAGGGCGACGATACTCTCTGACGTCGATCACTTCCATGTAGATTCACCCTGGTCTCATCAGTGAAGAGTACACCCCCACTGCTGTACCGTACAATCCCTAGCAAATAATGAGCAAATTCAAGTTGCGTTCGACGGTGTGCAACTGTTAATAATGGCCACTCTACAGCTCTCTTTGGAGTCAGGTTCCGTTCAGCAAGTCTTCTTCTGACGGTATCTGAACTTATGACAACTTGGTGTTCGTCACGCAGGCTTTGTTGGACTTGAATTGCATTTAGGCGGCGATTTCGCAGAACAGTCAGTTTGATTAACCGCTATTTTGCTGCTAATGTAGCCTTAGGTCTGCCCGTACCTGGACTGCGATGGAATGCTCCAGAGTCTAGGTATCGTCTATCAACTCTACAGCGTGAGCTGCTTTGGTAATCAACATTCTTTTCATGATATTTGTTTTTAAAATTTAAAACAATATGTATCCCGGTTGCTTATTTGAAAGTGTACGAACAAATGCAATACAGTGAAAGCTCCCTTTGGCGGGCAGCGACGGTCGAGGCACTTTTGTCCGTATAAGGGAGTTGTCCGTCCAAGGAAAACATTTTAATTTAATATTATATTTTTTGAAAAAAATAACGAAATACAAATTCTTTAAAAAAAAACCAAAACAAAATTTTATTTCGATACACCAAAAAATTTAAAATAGTTTCATAAACATATAAGAAAATACAAATAATTTTTTGGATATAAAGTATTCAAAATTAAATCATGCCAATTCGCTGATGATGACACCGCGACGGTGTTGAAACAATTGTCCGACAATAAAAATACGAAAACAATAAATAATAAAAATTTTGTTTTTATTTTTAATTTTATTTCGTGTATGTGACATAAAGGTGTTTTTGACCAAATAATATTGATATTTATCATTCTCATACCTTGTATTTTTTTTTTTTTTTTTTATAATGCACACGCGCTCAAGGGGTTTGTTATAGCCCTTTTAATGATAAGTCACAGCGCGAGCGATAGGAAGTTAGGAAGGGAGGGAAAGGAGGTGTCGATGAACATTGATCTTGAATGTTTGAAGATCAAAATGGCAAGGAAAAATTGTGCCAGGCAATCCATTCCACATTCGTGTTGCACGGCTAAAAAAAGAATCTCTATATTTCACGGTACGTCCGAAATTGGGCTCAAGTGTAAACTGATGAGCGTTCCTAGTGCTATGAAATATATTTCCGAGAACAAACAAAACCGATCAATCACCACCGATCGCGATATATTTAATTTAGGCTATAGGAAAACTAGGTGGATTATCCGAATCCAAAACAACAAAACGCGAATCTATTTAATTGAGTTAAGAAAAAAAAGAATAAACCAAAACAAAAAGAATGCACAACGACGATGTGCAACACGACTTGAGAATGAGAATTTTTATACGCGAAACGTCAAACGCCGGTGTGTTTGATAAAAAAAAAATATATCCCTAGCCAGACAGCAATCGCAGTGCTGTCTCCCGTTAGCTCAGCTGGGAGTGGGTTCGATAAGAACAATGTTTTATTAATCGCGCTCGATTAATAAAAAGAAACGATGAATTTGAATTATGTGTAAATAGAGTACAGGGTGTACTCGTTTACAAGTGGGCGCCAGGAAACTTTTATGGTGTTTGCCTTACCAAATATAAATCTGAAATAGGTCTTCAAATTTTAAGAAATAAACGTCAGAATTATTATTCCCAATGGGAAGTGAAGTATTTTTATTGAGAATGAAATTAATGGTCTGGGAAACCGTGGCAGAAGGCCTGGACTAAAACCCAGAATCTTTTCAACAACAAGAAAAGTAAAACAATGGTATTTCGAGGTAAGCAGAAGGCTTATTCTCGAAATTAGGAATAGGTTTTGATAAAAACAAAAGGAAAACAATGTTTTGTGTCCCGATGACACAAAAGAAGATCACAATGGCAATAAAAAGTGCGAAAAAAAGGTCACGTGTCCCACAATCTTGGGAGATTACGAAAAACAGCGAAGGCCTATTCTATATATAAAATTGTTTGCCCCACACAGGGTCACAAACAAGACGAATTAAAACAAATTAACGAACAATAAACAAGCTAAACTTTCTGGACACCACCAGACATAGAAATACTTAGCTTGACACAATATGGTTCCTTCCAACAAGAATAAAATCCTCGCAAGCAAATCCAAATTCTAACTTGAGGTTTTCTTGTTCCTCAAATTTCTTTCCTCCTTTCAATTTCACAATTTAAATTACTAATTAGTAAACGAAAAATCGGTAGTTTTTCACTTCTCTGATTTGAAAATCTCTTCACCAAAAATTATCTCTTCTTTTCCTTTTTCAAATCCCAAAATTGAATTCCCAAAATGGAGGCTTGGCTTGTCCACTTCGCCCCGACCATATAGCCATCCTCTTCGGATCTTTTGCGTGGTGGTGTTCTTGTCTCAGTCATACAGCAGCATCTTGCCCATCTATGCAGAGACGTGCGACTGAGAGCGGTGATACCACCATTGCACGCGATCCTATGCGTTGAGGATGCGATCCTCGTAGGCTCAGTGGACGTGTTCAGCCATATAATGTAAATTCTATTTTATTTCAGAAGGCAAGTGAAAAACTACGACACAACGCGCAAAGTCCCCAGCCCAAACCGGCCCAAATTAATTATCTTTGAGGAGAATATTCTTGTTGGAAAGAAACTTAACCATTTTCCAACTAAAATGGTGGATTTTATAAATAAGACAAATCTTAATTTTATAGACCTTCGCGCAGAGAATATTAAAAAGGGAAAAACACATCATTGTGATCTTTCTTTGATGTCCGACACTTTATGGTGGGCACTCAGCCATACTAAATTTATGTTGGTGTGATTATAGTTCACACATTGTTGGACATGAGACATCTTCATGCCTTTCTGCTCTTTTTCGACCTCCTGTCGACAACTCGTTGACTGAGTGGCTCTTCCGCCTTTCGTATAATAGTGTTGACAACCTGTCTAACACTTTTGATGGAACCTAGATTGGTTACTTTTCCAAAATACTTAAAGAGCAGTCCTCTGGCTGATGGTCCAGGTTTCTACTGCACTCTTTAAAGCATTTCGGAGCCGCAACAGGAAGGGATTGTGGGACAAAAAGTTATTAAAGGGGAAATGGGTTGGTGAAACTTGTTGTGGTAAAATTTACCGCAACAAATCCCACCCTCACCTCCTAGGAAATGTACTTACAGTTCGTTAGAATTGTAATACATTTCCAAAGATGTGCCCGGGAAAAGAAAAAGGTATTATTTTCCATCAAAAAAAATAAAAACAAAGTAAATGTTAATTATAAAGAAGAACCGTAAAACCAAATCAAATAAAAAACATATTATCAAAAATCAAATATTCAAAGTAAAATGAAATTAAAATTTGAGAACAAAATGTAAATTATAAAAACACACAAAAATCAAGCTACGTTACTTTACTACTTTTCAACAAAAAAAAGCTACGTTACTTTACAAGTCGGATGCGTCGGTATACGGTTTCAAATCTTTGACATTCCAAGTTCCGCGGACTTTACAATTACTATCTTCAAGCAAGTAAGTCCAAGGTGACAAACGCTTTTTGATTCTAAACGGACCGACAAACTTCGGTGCTAATTTCGCGGCGTAATAATTCGCGGCATCCGACAACGAGAAATTTCTACGCCATACAAGTTCGCCGGGGTGATATCGAACATCACGCCGTCGAAGATTGTAGGCTTGGGCAGACCTTTTAGAAGCTGCCTGTAATTTTTTTAAAATGTCAACTCTAAGCTCTTTGAAACGATTCTCGATCTCGATCTGATCTTGAACCGTTTCCGCAGGATTCGCCTGCGGATGATAATGGGCTGTGAACTTTAATTGTGACGCGTACGCTTGGCAAAGCGTTTTCAGTTCCTAGGATCTGAACTGAGGACCGTTGTCACATACGATCATCTTGGGAATGCCGAATAAAAGGAAGACGTTGTCTTCTAATTCTCGACAAATTGATTTGGCCGTAGCCGACCTCAGCGAAAAGAGTAGTGGAAACTTTGAAAAGTAATCCACTACCGTCAAAATATAAGTAAATCCCCTACTCGACTTAGGAAGTGGACCTACCAGATCTATACAAATCATCTCCCATGGTGATTTGATTCCTACCCTCTCTGTCATCAAACCAGCTGGCTTATCATTCACCGGCTTTACCTGTTGGCAAACTTTACGATTCCTAACATACCTGGTTATATCGGCCCTCATTTTTGGCCAGTAAAATTTTGCCATTATTCTGGCGAAAGTTTTTCTAACACCCATGTGTCCTGCTAACGGACTATCATGGTTTTCCTGCAAAATACCTAATCTTTCATTTTTACCTATCACTCTCTTCCACTCCTGATTCATTTCATGTACTACAACATGATTTGCTTACACTAGTTTGAACAACTTCCCTTGTTCAACTCTCCAAGCTGGAAACCTAAGTGGATTGTCATTGACTGTTGAAATCATTTTAGCCACCCAAGGGTCTAAATCCTCATATGAGATACCACCCAACTGTGGCACTCCTCGAGAAAGCATATCCGGAACCACATGCTCTTTGCCCTTGCGATGAATGATCTCAAAGTCGAACTGCTGTAACCTAATGGCCCAACGAGCCAACCTACCCTGTGGATCTTTAAGATTGCTTAACCATACCAACGAGTAATGATCTGTCACAACCGTAAATCGAACACCTTCGATATACGGTCGCAACTTCTCAATTGCCCAAAGTACAGCCAAGCATTCTTTCTCTGTTGTGCTATAATTCCTTTCGTTACGATTTAACGACCTACTAAGGTAACAGACAACCTTTTCTCCCTCATCAAAGTTCTGTGAAAGAACCGCACCGATACCGTAATCTGACGCGTCTGTTTGAACGACAAATGGTCGTTTAAAATCTGGGCAAGTGAGTATAGGTGCTGTCACCAAACACTCCTTTGCCTTCCTAAAGCTATCCTCACATTCCTGACTCCAAATGAACTTTTTGTTCTTTTTCAATAAATCTGACAAGGGCCTAAGTAATTCTGCAAAATTTGGTACAAAACGACGGTACCACGAAATTGTCCCTATAAAACTCCTAACTTCTTTAATATTTTTCGGTGCTGGAATCCTAACCATGCTTTCCACTTTTTCTGGATCTACATGTAACCCATTTCGATCCACTATATAACCTAAAAATTTAAGAGAGGGCATGCAGAAGTTGCATTTTTCCCTACTCACTTTTAATCCTGCCTCACTCAACCTTTTCATCACCTCATTCAGAATTTCAAGATGTTTCTCGAAAGTTTCTGAAATGATGATGATGTCGTCTAAATAGACGAAGACGAATGGCTCCAGGTCGGCACCCAAAACTGTGTCGATAAACCTCTGCCAAGTTGCCGGTGAGTTATGCAGACCGAAAGGCATTCTCCTAAACTGAAACAGACCCCTCCCAGGTACCGTAAAAGCAGTAAAGGGCTTAGATTCTTCCTCCATAGGTATCTGCCAATACGCTGACTTGATATCTAAAGAAGACAAGAACTTAGCACCCCGAAGCCTATCTAAAATTGAATTAATATACGGAAGTGGATAAGCATCCCTATCGGTATTCTTATTGAGCTTCCTATAATCCACACAGAATCTATAGGAGCCGTCTTTCTTTTTAACTAAAAGTATTGGAGACGACCAAGCACTTGTCGATCTCTCAATAACTCCTGCCTCTAACATCTCATTTAACTCCCTATCAATATGTTCCTGCATTGCCGGGGAAACCGGATAATACCGTTGTTTTATCGGTTCCGCCGACGTCCTAATTTTGTGTTGAACTAATGTTGTACAACCTAAGCCTTCAGGCATTTTCCTAAAAGATTCTCCTATAAACTCTTCTAATGTTTTAATTTCCCTAACACTCAACTCTGATCGTTCTGTAATAAACAAATCGAAACAGGACTGTCCTGCTCCGAAAAAGTCCACATCCGTGATCTTAAATCCGGGACGATACCCGACAGTGCCCAAAAATCTGCACCGAGAATCACCGTATGTGGCAGAGAAGGGATGACCAAACAGTCAACTAAAACGGCCCTTTCCTCAACTATGATTGGAAGAGAGAGTACTCCTAAAACTTCAACCCTTGTTCCATCTGCCAAACACACGCAGTGAACAGAGTCTTTTTTCAAAGAAAGCCCTAAACTCCCTATCATAAACCAGGCATCCCTACCTATTATGGTTCTAGAAGCTCCTGAATCTAATAAACCTAAAAATTTAGAACCATAAACACTAACGTTCAAAAAGGGTCTCCTATCATTACCGTTTGCCTCCAGAGTAAACCCTAAATGAATTAAATCCGCCGACTGGTTACCAGCAGGCAACCCTGTCAACGTCTTCGGACCTCCCGCCCTGCTGGCGCAGGAGTCCGTTGCCCATTTCCCGAACACTTTCTACAATTTTGCCTAGAGACGCCCGCAGCGCCACAACCAAAACAACGCCTAGGAGCAGAACACCTATTTGCATAATGGCCTGATCCATTGCAATTAAAACACCTAATACTAGACGAAGGTCGGGGTTGAGATGAAATTTGGGCCAGATGAGAAGTTGGGTTGTTGTCCGAAACAACCGAAACTTCCGAAGAATCAAAACCTACGTATGCCAGATCCGGCTCTAGCAAAGTCCTATTATTCCTAACACTAGGTGGTGGAACATACGCTTCCACATTCGCCCTAACCGCTTCTAAATTCCTACCTAGAGCAACCAAATCCGAAACGCAACTTGGTTTAGCCAAACCAAGCTGAGTTTGGTAGAAAGGTGTCAAGTTCCTTTGAATCATTGACAACTTCCTACCTTCTGAGATTTGATCGGTTAACCTACCAAACAAATTCTGCATTGTCGCCACATAGACTCCGATGGATTCATCTTTGCCTTGTGTACGACGCCTAATCTTATCGAGAAGCTGATCATCATAGTTCGGTGGCAAGAATTCAAGTTTCAACTCCTTGACCAATTCTTGCCACGAACCAACCGAAATCCTAATTGCCCTAAACCAAATCAAAGCCTTCCCTACAAAAAGTTCGACTGCTGCCTTGAAAAGTTGATTTTCCGAAACCCCCCTAGCCTGTCTCAACTCCTCAACTCTTTCTAAGAATGAGTTCACTGAGGCACCACAGCGCTCCCCAGTGAACTTCACATCCCACTTAGCCAAATTTTGAAATTTCTCTGCACTCACTACATTCACTACTTGCCCCCCTCTTTCCTCACTCCTGTTGTCTGCCTCTCCTATAACTGTCGATGCACTGGCAGAAGTGTTCACCGACTTACTTGTCCGAGGTTCACTTTCACTGACAAGTTCCTTTCCCACTGAACTCTTTTTCGGTTTCTGTTTGGCTACCTCTACTTCTTCTTCTTCTTCCTCATCTTTCTCTTCTTCATCATCATCATTATCATCATTATCATCATCATCATCATCATCTAAATCGGCTAATGCCATTATTAATTTATTTTTAAGCCCTAACCTACACTTCTCCTGCGAATCATTCTCAGGGACCGACCTATCCATTCTACGTAACCCCCACTCAATCTTCGTTAAAATTTTCAAATACTCCTTCGAAGTTTCCGACTTCGGAGGATTTTCTAAAAGTTTCGCGATTTCTCCTAATTTATTCTCTACGGCCACCTGATCCACATCAAAAGTGAATGGGTAGGCCGGAGCTACAAAAGAAGCCCTACGCTGAAGTTTTAATGCGGCCCTAAGCGTTTTCCTCATCTCCTCAACCGTCCCTACCGCTAAACCCCTACTCTCAATTTCGTAAGAAATTTCCTCTTGTGTCAGTCTATTAATCTGACTCACATCCATTTTAACCAAACAAAAGAAAAACAAACAAAAATTAAACTCAAAACCAAAAAACTATTCGCAAAATAATAAAAAAATAACAAATCAATAAAAAAAAATAATTCTAACTTAATAAAAAAACAACTTTTCCAATTAAACAAATTAACACAATTAAAATTAAAAATAATTTGAAAATATTTATAGCAAAAAAAAAAAATATTTACCCAAAAAAAAAGGTCAAAATGTCCTAAAAACGTATTAGGTTTTTTCAAATGGGAACACTGAATATATAGATAAAATAAATTTGACCAAACGTCAAAAAAAATCAACACTATAAGTGCAAGTGAAACGGCACTATATAATACTAAAAATAAGATGGAGAAATATTATAAACAAAACTAATTTCGATTTTCTTTTTGTTCCAATAAAATGTTCAAATACAAAAAGAAAAATCGAAAGAATAAATTTAAAACGAAAAATAATCAGAAAAAAAAACAACTCACAATTTGTTTCACACGCCTTTTTTTTATGCCACTAAAAAAAATAAACCTTTTCTTCTGTCAAAAGATGATGCAGCCACTGGGTCTCACTTGTACCTAAATAATGAGAAAAAAACACCAAGTAAAATATTTTTAAAAACAGAAATTTCACACACTTCCCTAACACTTTCTCTCAACACAGGACAACACAGAATTCCAAAGAATTTTAAAAACAAACCCCACGGATTGGAGCGCCAATTGCTATGAAATATATTTCCGAGAACAAACAAAACCGATCAAACACCACCGATCGCGATATATTTAATTTAGGCTATAGGAAAACTAGGTGGATTATCCGAATCCAAAACAACAAAACGCGAATCTATTTAATTGAGTTAAGAAAAAAAAAGAATAAACCAAAACAAAAAGAATGCACAACGACGATGTGCAACACGACTTGAGAATGAGAATTTTTATACGCGAAACGTCAAACGCCGGTGTGTTTGATAAAAAAAAAAAATATATCCCTAGCCAGACAGCAATCGCAGTGCTGTCTCCCGTTAGCTCAGCTGGGAGTGGGTTCGATAAGAACAATGTTTTATTAATCGCGCTCGATTAATAAAAAGAAACGATGAATTTGAATTATGTGTAAATAGAGTACAGGGTGTACTCGTTTACAAGTGGGCGCCAGGAAACTTTTATGGTGTTTGCCTTACCAAATATAAATCTGAAATAGGTCTTCAAATTTTAAGAAATAAACGTCAGAATTATTATTCCCAATGGGAAGTGAAGTATTTTTATTGAGAATGAAATTAATGGTCTGGGAAACCGTGGCAGAAGGCCTGGACTAAAACCCAGAATCTTTTCAACAACAAGAAAAGTAAAACAATGGTATTTCGAGGTAAGCAGAAGGCTTATTCTCGAAATTAGGAATAGGTTTTGATAAAAACAAAAGGAAAACAATGTTTTGTGTCCCGATGACACAAAAGAAGATCACAATGGCAATAAAAGGTGCGAAAAAAGGTCACGTGTCCCACAATCTTGGGAGATTACGAAAAACAGCGAAGGCCTATTCTATATATAAAATTGTTTGCCCCACACAGGGTCACAAACAAGACGAATTAAAACAAATTAACGAACAATAAACAAGCTAAACTTTCTGGACACCACCAGACATAGAAATACTTAGCTTGACACAATATGGTTCCTTCCAACAAGAATAAAATCCTCGCAAGCAAATCCAAATTCTAACTTGAGGTTTTCTTGTTCCTCAAATTTCTTTCCTCCTTTCAATTTCACAATTTAAATTACTAATTAGTAAACGAAAAATCGGTAGTTTTTCACTTCTCTGATTTGAAAATCTCTTCACCAAAAATTATCTCTTCTTTTCCTTTTTCAAATCCCAAAATTGAATTCCCAAAATGGAGGCTTGGCTTGTCCACTTCGCCCCGACCATATAGCCATCCTCTTCGGATCTTTTGCGTGGTGGTGTTCTTGTCTCAGTCATACAGCAGCATCTTGCCCATCTATGCAGAGACGTGCGACTGAGAGCGGTGATACCACCATTGCACGCGATCCTATGCGTTGAGGATGCGATCCTCGTAGGCTCAGTGGACGTGTTCAGCCATATAATGTAAATTCTATTTTATTTCAAAAGGCAAGTGAAAAACTACGACACAACGCGCAAAGTCCCCAGCCCAAACCGGCCCAAATTAATTATCTTTGAGGAGAATATTCTTGTTGGAAAGAAACTTAACCATTTTCCAACTAAAATGGTGGATTTTATAAATAAGACAAATCTTAATTTTATAGACCTTCGCGCAGAGAATATTAAAAAGGGAAAAACACATCATTGTGATCTTTCTTTGATGTCCGACACTTTATGGTGGGCACTCAGCCATACTAAATTTATGTTGGTGTGATTATAGTTCACACATTGTTGGACATGAGACATCTTCATGCCTTTCTGCTCTTTTTCGACCTCCTGTCGACAACTCGTTGACTGAGTGGCTCTTCCGCCTTTCGTATAATAGTGTTGACAACCTGTCTAACACTTTTGATGGAACCTAGATTGGTTACTTTTCCAAAATACTTAAAGAGCAGTCCTCTGGCTGATGGTCCAGGTTTCTACTGCACTCTTTAAAGCATTTCGGAGCCGCAACAGGAAGGGATTGTGGGACAAAAAGTTATTAAAGGGGAAATGGGTTGGTGAAACTTGTTGTGGTAAAATTTACCGCAACAAATCCCACCCTCACCTCCTAGGAAATGTACTTACAGTTCGTTAGAATTGTAATACATTTCCAAAGATGTGCCCGGGAAAAGAAAAAGGTATTATTTTCCATCAAAAAAAATAAAAACAAAGTAAATGTTAATTATAAAGAAGAACCGTAAAACCAAATCAAATAAAAAACATATTATCAAAAATCAAATATTCAAAGTAAAATGAAATTAAAATTTGAGAACAAAATGTAAATTATAAAAACACACAAAAATCAAGCTACGTTACTTTACTACTTTTCAACAAAAAAAAGCTACGTTACTTTACAAGTCGGATGCGTCGGTATACGGTTTCAAATCTTTGACATTCCAAGTTCCGCGGACTTTACAATTACTATCTTCAAGCAAGTAAGTCCAAGGTGACAAACGCTTTTTGATTCTAAACGGACCGACAAACTTCGGTGCTAATTTCGCGGCGTAATAATTCGCGGCATCCGACAACGAGAAATTTCTACGCCATACAAGTTCGCCGGGGTGATATTGAACATCACGCCGTCGAAGATTGTAGGCTTGGGCAGACCTTTTAGAAGCTGCCTGTAATTTTTTTAAAATGTCAACTCTAAGCTCTTTGAAACGATTCTCGATCTCGATCTGATCTTGAACCGTTTCGGAGCTATCATCTACCAATGGTACTTCACGACCAGAAGTCACCATATCCCTCCCAAAATTCACGTAGTAAGGAGAAACTCCTAAAACTTCGTGCTGTGACGTGCGAATCGCGCACGCCACCTTTTGCAGCTGTGAATCCCACACTCTGTGGTTTTCAGCGACGTAAGCCCTCAACGTCGTCTTAATGATTTGATTTATCCTTTCCGCAGGATTCGCCTGCGGATGATAATGGGCTGTGAACTTTAATTGTGACGCGTACGCTTGGCAAAGCGTTTTCAGTTCCTAGGATCTGAACTGAGGACCGTTGTCACATACGATCATCTTGGGAATGCCGAATAAAAGGAAGACGTTGTCTTCTAATTCTCGACAAATTGATTTGGCCGTAGCCGACCTCAGCGAAAAGAGTAGTGGAAACTTTGAAAAGTAATCCACTACCGTCAAAATATAAGTTAATCCCCTACTCGACTTAGGAAGTGGACCTACCAGATCTATACAAATCATCTCCCATGGTGATTTGATTCCTACCCTCTCTGTCATCAAACCAGCTGGCTTATCATTCACCGGCTTTACCTGTTGGCAAACTTTACAATTCCTAACATACCTGGTTATATCGGCCCTCATTTTTGGCCAGTAAAATTTTGCCATTATTCTGGCGAAAGTTTTTCTAACACCCATGTGTCCTGCTAACGGACTATCATGGTTTTCCTGCAAAATACCTAATCTTTCATTTTAACCTATCACTCTCTTCCACTCCTGATTCATTTCATGTACTACAACATGATTTGCTTTCACTAGTTTGAACAACTTCCCTTGTTCAACTCTCCAAGCTGGAAACCTAAGTGGATTGTCATTGACTGTTGAAATCATTTTAGCCACCCAAGGGTCTAAATCCTCATCTGAGATACCACCCAACTGTGGCACTCCTCGAGAAAGCATATCCGGAACCACATGCTCTTTGCCCTTGCGATGAATGATCTCAAAGTCGAACTGCTGTAACCTAATGGCCCAACGAGCCAACCTACCCTGTGGATCTTTAAGATTGCTTAACCATACCAACGAGTAATGATCTGTCACAACCGTAAATCGAACACCTTCGATATACGGTCGCAACTTCTCAATTGCCCAAAGTACAGCCAAGCATTCTTTCTCTGTTGTGCTATAATTCCTTTCGTTACGATTTAACGACCTACTAAGGTAACAGACAACCTTTTCTCCCTCATCAAAGTTCTGTGAAAGAACCGCACCGATACCGTAATCTGACGCGTCTGTTTGAACGACAAATGGTCGTTTAAAATCTGGGCAAGTGAGTATAGGTGCTGTCACCAAACACTCCTTTGCCTTCCTAAAGCTATCCTCACATTCCTGACTCCAAATGAACTTTTTGTTCTTTTTCAATAAATCTGACAAGGGCCTAAGTAATTCTGCAAAATTTGGTACAAAACGACGGTACCACGAAACTGTCCCTATAAAACTCCTAACTTCTTTAATATTTTTCGGTGCTGGAATCCTAACCATGCTTTCCACTTTTTCTGGATCTACATGTAACCCATTTCGATCCACTATATAACCTAAAAATTTAAGAGAGGGCATGCAGAAGTTGCATTTTTCCCTACTCACTTTTAATCCTGCCTCACTCAACCTTTTCATCAATTCATTCAGAATTTCAAGATGTTTCTCGAAAGTTTCTGAAATGATGATGATGTCGTCTAAATAGACGAAGACGAATGGCTCCAGGTCGGCACCCAAAACTGTGTCGATAAACCTCTGCCAAGTCGCCGGTGAGTTATGCAGACCGAAAGGCATTCTCCTAAACTGAAACAGACCCCTCCCAGGTACCGTAAAAGCAGTAAAGGGCTTAGATTCTTCCTCCATAGGTATCTGCCAATACGCTGACTTGATATCTAAAGAAGACAAGAACTTAGCACCCCGAAGCCTATCTAAAATTGAATTAATATACGGAAGTGGATAAGCATCCCTATCGGTATTCTTATTGAGCTTCCTATAATCCACACAGAATCTATAGGAGCCGTCTTTCTTTTTAACTAAAAGTATTGGAGACGACCAAGCACTTGTCGATCTCTCAATAACTCCTGCCTCTAACATCTCATTTAACTCCCTATCAATATGTTCCTGCATTGCCGGGGAAACCGGATAATACCGTTGTTTTATCGGTTCCGCCGACGTCCTAATTTTGTGTTGAACTAATGTTGTACAACCTAAGCCTTCAGGCATTTTCCTAAAAGATTCTCCTATAAACTCTTCTAATGTTTTAATTTCCCTAACACTCAACTCTGATCGTTCTGTAATAGAACAAATCGAAACAGGACTGTCCTGCTCCGAAAAAGTCCACATCCGTGATCTTAAATCCGGGACGATACCCGACAGTGCCCAAAAATCTGCACCGAGAATCACCGTATGTGGCAGAGAAGGGATGACCAAACAGTCAACTAAAACGGCCCTATCCTCAACTATGATTGGAAGAGAGAGTACTCCTAAAACTTCAACCCTTGTTCCATCTGCCAAACACACGCAGTGAACAGAGTCTTTTTTCAAAGAAAGCCCTAAACTCCCTATCATAAACCAGGCATCCCTACCTATTATGGTTCTAGAAGCTCCTGAATCTAATAAACCTAAAAATTTAGAACCATAAACACTAACGTTCAAAAAGGGTCTCCTATCATTACCGTTTGCCTCCAGAGTAAACCCTAAATGAATTAAATCCGCCGACTGGTTACCAGCAGGCAACCCTGTCAACGTCTTCGGACCTCCCGCCCTGCTGGCGCAGGAGTCCGTTGCCCATTTCCCGAACACTTTCTACAATTTTGCCTAGAGACGCCCGCAGCGCCACAACCAAAACAACGCCTAGGAGCAGAACACCTATTTGCATAATGGCCTGATCCATTGCAATTAAAATCGCAGTGCTGTCTCCCGTTAGCTCAGCTGGGAGTGGGTTCGATAAGAACAATGTTTTATTAATCGCGCTCGATTAATAAAAAGAAACGATGAATTTGAATTATGTGTAAATAGAGTACAGGGTGTACTCGTTTACAAGTGGGCGCCAGGAAACTTTTATGGTGTTTGCCTTACCAAATATAAATCTGAAATAGGTCTTCAAATTTTAAGAAATAAACGTCAGAATTATTATTCCCAATGGGAAGTGAAGTATTTTTATTGAGAATGAAATTAATGGTCTGGGAAACCGTGGCAGAAGGCCTGGACTAAAACCCAGAATCTTTTCAACAACAAGAAAAGTAAAACAATGGTATTTCGAGGTAAGCAGAAGGCTTATTCTCGAAATTAGGAATAGGTTTTGATAAAAACAAAAGGAAAACAATGTTTTGTGTCCCGATGACACAAAAGAAGATCACAATGGCAATAAAAGGTGCGAAAAAAGGTCACGTGTCCCACAATCTTGGGAGATTACGAAAAACAGCGAAGGCCTATTCTATATATAAAATTGTTTGCCCCACACAGGGTCACAAACAAGACGAATTAAAACAAATTAACGAACAATAAACAAGCTAAACTTTCTGGACACCACCAGACACAGAAATACTTAGCTTGGCACAATATGGTTCCTTCCAACAAGAATAAAATCCTCGCAAGCAAATCCAAATTCTAACTTGAGGTTTTCTTGTTCCTCAAATTTCTTTCCTCCTTTCAATTTCACAATTTAAATTACTAATTAGTAAACGAAAAATCGGTAGTTTTTCACTTCTCTGATTTGAAAATCTCTTCACCAAAAATTATCTCTTCTTTTCCTTTTTCAAATCCCAAAATTGAATTCCCAAAATGGAGGCTTGGCTTGTCCACTTCGCCCCGACCATATAGCCATCCTCTTCGGATCTTTTGCGTGGTGGTGTTCTTGTCTCAGTCATACAGCAGCATCTTGCCCATCTATGCAGAGACGTGCGACTGAGAGCGGTGATACCACCATTGCACGCGATCCTATGCGTTGAGGATGCGATCCTCGTAGGCTCAGTGGACGTGTTCAGCCATATAATGTAAATTCTATTTTATTTCAAAAGGCAAGTGAAAAACTACGACACAACGCGCAAAGTCCCCAGCCCAAAC
This sequence comes from Platycheirus albimanus, assembly GCA_916050605.2. Classification (NCBI taxonomy): domain Eukaryota; kingdom Metazoa; phylum Arthropoda; class Insecta; order Diptera; family Syrphidae; genus Platycheirus; species Platycheirus albimanus. Next base: position 186,256,871 of record OU696696.1, read on the forward strand.
CGGCCCAAATTAATTATCTTTGAGGAGAATATTCTTGTTGGAAAGAAACTTAACCATTTTCCAACTAAAATGGTGGATTTTATAAATAAGACAAATCTTAATTTTATAGACCTTCGCGCAGAGAATATTAAAAAGGGAAAAACACATCATTGTGATCTTTCTTTGATGTCCGACACTTTATGGTGGGCACTCAGCCATACTAAATTTATGTTGGTGTGATTATAGTTCACACATTGTTGGACATGAGACATCTTCATGCCTTTCTGCTCTTTTTCGACCTCCTGTCGACAACTCGTTGACTGAGTGGCTCTTCCGCCTTTCGTATAATAGTGTTGACAACCTGTCTAACACTTTTGATGGAACCTAGATTGGTTACTTTTCCAAAATACTTAAAGAGCAGTCCTCTGGCTGATGGTCCAGGTTTCTACTGCACTCTTTAAAGCATTTCGGAGCCGCAACAGGAAGGGATTGTGGGACAAAAAGTTATTAAAGGGGAAATGGGTTGGTGAAACTTGTTGTGGTAAAATTTACCGCAACACTAGCAAGACGAGTATTACGGGGGAAATGTTTAAGGGGTGGAACGCAACTGGCTACCTCGAGTGAGCATTTTTTGTAAAAGAATCTGTAAAATAAGGAAAGACATGAGACATTTCGACGATGTTCAAGTGACGGAAATGTTTCCATAATGCTTCTCTCTCCTATCAATTTTAACGCTTTTTTCTGAACTCTGTCGAGCAGGTGAAGAAAAGTTTGAGAAGCACCTGCCCAGAGATGGGAGTTTTACTCGAGTTTAGGGCGTATAAACGCTTTGTAAATTGTAGCCAGATCAGAAGGGGTGAAAAACTTCTTGCATCTATTAAGAAAGCCTAAGCATCTTGCAGCATTCTTGGCAATCTCAAGTATATGATCATTCCAACGAAAATTGTCACTGATACACATACCGAGTACTGATAGCTTTTCGGCCTCCTCGATGCAAGTACCATTCATGGATAATGGCATAGGGGGTATGTTTAGCTTCAACGACAAAAGACAGCATTGAGTTTTCGACGCATTAAACTCCACACGATTTCTAGTACCCCAATTCACAATGCTGTTTAAATCGGAGTTTAACGAGCTTATCATACGTCAGCAAAACAATTTAATGGATTAGAAGTCACAGACAAGAGATCATTTATAAAAATGAGAAAGAGAGTCGGAGACAGAACGGAGCCCTGGGGCACACCAGCATTTATTTTGTGGAGATCAGACTTGAAACCGTCTAATACAACTTGTATTGAACGGTCCAGAAGATAGCTTCTAATCCAACGAATAAGAGTATCATCGATACCAAATGCACGCATTTTCGATAAAAGAGCTTCATGCCAAACTCTATCAAATGCCTTTGAAATATCAAGCGCAATAATCTTGCTTTCGCCAAAGCAATGCACAGATTTGTTCCACTGTTCGGTGAGATATGCCATCAGATCACCAGTGGAACGATTGCTGCGAAAGCCGTATTGCCGGTCATTTAAAAGCTCCCGATCTTCGAGATATTTCTTGAGCTGACGATTTATCGGCGTTTCCATGACCTTGGAAAGAAGGGACGTAAGTGCAATTGGTCGGTAGGAGGAGGGGGAGGAGGAATCACCTTTTTTTGGGACGGGCTGGACAAATGCTGTTTTCCATCTACTAGGAAAGATTCCTGAACGATAGGAGCGATGGAAAAGCTTACGCAGTGGTTTTGCCAGAGATGAAGAACACTTCTTCAGAAGAATAGGGGGTATACCATCTGGGCCAGCGGATTTGTGTATATCAAGATCTTGAAGTACTCTTGCTACTGTACGAGTGCGGAAAAATATCTGTCCCATAGAAGAATTAACGTTCTCAAGTACAGGAGGGGCATTGTTGCTTGCAGGCAACGTAGAACTTGCAGCAAAATGAGCTGCGAGCATATTTGCCTTCTCTGAAGAGCTGACAATAGGTTTATCGTCGACGATGAGCGTTGGAACTGATGATGACGTTGAGTTCTTGACATTTTTTACAAATGACCAGAAGTTTTTACTGCCTTTGGGACATTGCAGAATTTTTTGCCGTAACTTCTGGTCATGTAAAAATTTCGTTTTGTGTATAACGGAGTTGCACGAGTTCCTAACTTGTTTGTGTTTCTTCCGATTTTCCGCAGTTGGGTTGGCTTTGTAGGATCGGAAGCTTACTTCTTTCAACCTGATAGCTTCTTTACACTCTTCGGTAAACCAAGACTTTTCTTTTGGTTTGACTCATTTTGTTCTGTGAGGGACAAAAGTTCTCATTCCAAGAAAAATCACTTCTGTAATCATTTCAGCACTGGCATCAATGTCATTATCGAGGAAGCATAATGACCAGTTAAAGTTGCGAAAGAAATTATTCAGACCGTCCCAGTTGGCTTTCTCGTATTGCCAAACGGTCCTAGTGGGAATTTTTTCTTTAACTGGATGGTTGGAGATCGAGAAATTAGCTGAAATGACACAATGGTCCGAGGTGCCAAATGGAGAAGTTACTTTAATAGTATATTTATCAGGATGGGAAGTAAGGAACAAGTCAAGAGTATGGGCGGAATGCCCATCAACATCCGGTATACGAGTAGGCTCATCGACAAGCTGGGTAAGATGGTTATACTCAGCAAAGATCTCGGTATACCTTCCTTCGAGTGTTGTCTGGCCAGAATATCGGAGCCAACTTGAATTGTGTACATTGAAGTCGCCCGTAATCACGACTTCAGTGTGAGGACAATGGGAAACAATTCGGGAAATTGAATCTGACAAAACATCTAACTCATCACAAGTAGACATGCTGTCAAGATTCGGACTCCTGTAAAGAAAACAGTAATGAATGATATGCTTGCGGACAGTGAATTTGAGCCACAGGAAATTAAAGTTCGTATTAGAACAATGCCCATATTGGGAAAGGCTCTGGCAAGCAATATCATTCCTAACATAAACGACAAGACCATGGAGGGAAAAAAGTAATGGCACTAAGTTATATCCAAACAAACAAAATTCTGATAAATCAGTATTCTGTCCAACCTGGGTTTCACTTAATGCCAAAACAGCTGGCCTGTATTGCACAGTATGGGCGTACACAGAAAAGAAATTCTTTCTTAGCCCACGAACATTTGAATATACAACACAAAAATCACTTACCATTTTGAAAAACTAAACACAAAAGATTCAACTTTGACGAAACTAATTTCAGCCGTGCAGTATAGGCCCATATTAATTCCAATTATAAACAAGCTGTCCTAGGTGTTATGCCCATAAAACAATTTGCAAACGGGAATTAATATACACAAAAAACACGAAAGAAATATACATCAAATGCTGCTCACCATCCAATGCAAAATCTCTTGCGATAAGCCCCACAAGAGGCTTGCATTGTATAGAAAGCAACAGTTATGGGTGGCGCGGGTGGAGAGGGTGGGTATTGTTGGATGCTGTGCTGCGAATGCGAGCGAGGTATTTGGTGTATTTTTTTTTTTCCTTTTCTTTTAATTGGCACTGATTCTATTTATTTTCCAAGTTTAGGGCTGAATTTAGTTTACGGCTTTAGATTTATTGCACTATTTATGGTAGGTATGTAAATTTGGTTTGGTTTATCTTTTTTTTTTTTTATTATTATTTTTGTGGGTGACACACGCGCACAGAAACAACGCGACCGCACACGACGAGCACTTGATCGACACTGAGAAGCTATGGGAAAGTGTAGCTGATAAAGTGTTTGTCCGCCTGAGAATAGAATTTTCCAAATTGTAGCTGATGTGCATGCCCGCGTCTGGGTAAGGGAGTGTCCGCTTATTGGACCATAAGACGTACGGAATTTAAATTCAAGATCCACTTTCGGGAGAATTTGTCCGCCTAAGAGATGTTCCCGCAATGGGAGATTTCACTGTAGTAGAAAATATGTTATTATGTTTTTAACTTATTGATTTGAATCAATTTTGTTTTACATGGCACGGCATGTATTAATCACACAAGAACCGTGACAGTGCAACGGTTAATTTTACCACAATAAGGATCGTCCTTTTGGTTCTTAAAACCTTCTCAAATCGTGTGTTTTGGACACGGTTCAACTCTCGATATTTGTTTCCGCTCCATCCCAAACATTCCTTTTTCTTTCCCACATTTTGAGTCCGTTTTATTTTGGGAGTTTTGAGAGTGACTCAGAGAGGATAACAAAGCAGGTTCTTTTCCATCGGGTCGAGCCACCGGATGAGCTGGAGACTTGCCCGCAACGTATTCCAATTTGATCGTGCTGAGCCAGCGGATGAGCTGGAGACTCACACGCAACTTTATGTTCAACGTGGCGAGCCAGCAGACGATCTGGAGACTCACACGCAACTTTAATAACTAATCTATCGTGTTGAGCCAGCGGAGGAGCTGGAGACTCACACGCCATCTGTACCAAGAAGATTCCTAAAGAAGACCAACTGCACGAATTTTTCTTTTCAACGGCCCAACAGCGAGTCCATCCTAAAATTAGTTTTAATTATTAAAGTAACGTAGTTTTAATTAAGTTTTCATCAAAAGACCGTAAAAAGAATGGAACGCTAAACAGTCGTCCTTGATTCCCCAACTCTGCAAAAACGTAGTAGATTTCGCGAAGATAGTTTCTGTTTTCTTTTTCCTTCGATTCTCAGAAACATGTAAAATTAGGTAAATAATTCTTAGAAAAGATAACTTCTTGAACTGATTTTCAAACAAAACTCTTTAGTAGAGTAATTGGGAAAATGCCGAGAAGAATTATCTTTCAACTTTTTCAAAGGTTTGGATTTCCTCTAAAAATATTGTTATGGTTAGTCCGAACCCTACATTAAGGATTCATCAGATTTTGGGATGACACCAATAATCTGGGGAATTTTATGAACGTGAGAGAGAGAGAGTATTACAGGATTCGTCAAGTTTTGGAATGGCACCAACAACTTGAAGAAATCTGAGAATGTGTGTGTTATGAGAGAGTTCCGTAGGTAGTCAACAACGGAGGTTCATGGAAGCATTCCATGTTACCAAGTGGACCGCGTCTGAATACCCCGGAAAATGTATTGCTGAATGTATGAACGTGTGGGTGGAAGCTCGGACTGGAAAAATAATAAAGCTTAGGTTGTCAGACACTTCTTGGTTAGTAGTTTTTTTTTAGAGCGAAATAAAACATTTAAAGATAATGAAAAAAAGAAAGTTGAACAAAATTTGGTATTTTGTGTCAGATTTAAAAAGTTTCGATTAAGTTTTTGGTTGAAGATTATTTCAAGGAGTTAGTGATTTTGTTTTTAAAATAAAATAAAAAGGTTTTAAGAATTTTAGATTATCGTCAGAACGGGGCCATACTCATAAGCCCACAAACTATGAATACGAGACAGAAGAGGATAGGAGGAAGAAGAATCTGAGGAGTTTTTCCAAAGTTAAGTAAAGTGTTTTTTTTATTTTATTTTTGAGGTAAAGTGTTTGCGATTTGTTTTTGAATTATTCGTCCAGTTTTAGGTTTGGCTTTGTTGTATTTTCGACATAAATCCCAAAATTGTGGCTCGTGACCCAAAGATCTAACTTAAATTTTGTTGCTTCAAATCTTAGCGTTCAATTCTTGTGGTCTTGAAACATATGTTTGTCTCTTTTTCGTTTGCCATCTTTTTATAAGAACAATATTATTGTATCTACCATTTTTTTTGAAAAGACTGGGTTCTTATCCCGGCATTCGCCACGATTTCCCAGACATTGTACTGGCAATAAAAACAATTTCAATTCTCAATTCGCGACATAAATCCATCTTCTTTTCATTTCATTTTCATCCCACTATATTTTTTTGGTACTTTTTTATCAAAAAAAAAAAAAAAAAAAATACCGGGCGCCCATTTGAAATAAAGTACACCCTGTACTCTTATTTCATTTTAATTAACTTTTGATTGACAACGCAGCCTTTCCACCGGTACATGCTCTTTATATCTCTACACCTGGGCGCAACATAGCATTATTGTTCTAGCAGGAGCATCATGGATTTTAAATTTCGCTGAGTGACTAACCGATTCCAATTCAATTTATTCAATTCAGTTTATTTCATTATGGCGTACAAGTAAGACGAAGTCTTTTATAGTACTTAAAGATAATACATTTTAGATTTGTTTCGTATAAATTGCGACCACGTTGAATTAATAACGTTTTTAGAAATTGTAAGTCTTTTATTGAGGTGTTCCGTCCAATACATATTGTAGTTAAGAATAATTCCAAGATACTTAAATTGGTTTGTAACGGTTATCTTAACACCGCTGAACAACCATTTTTCTAAAGCTGCTTTGCGACCTCCGTTGCGGAAAATAACGATTTCAGATTCATCTAAATAAACTAAAAGGTTCCATTTGGTGCAATATGTGATAAAGTTGTCTATCAGAATTTGCAGTTTCGAAGCACTGTCAGCTAGGTTAACGATGTCATCAGCATATAAGAGAACGTTGACCTTTAGCCCCTCTAGAATAAAACCTGTTGGAAGCTGTCGCTTAAGAACAGTATAAAAAGTAATGCACTCAGAACGCATCCTTGTTTGACACCTTTGTTCGTTGAGAAAATCTCTGATATATTTTTGCCATCTCAGATAGCAGCGGTGGTGTCGAGATATATGGATTTTAAGATTTTTATCATTTTTGTCGAGAAACTGTTGCGGTAAATTTTACCACAACAAGTTTTGCCAACCCATTTCCTCTAATAACTTTTTTTTCCTATTCCCTTCCTGTTGCGGCTCCAAAATACTCTAAAGAGTGCAGTAGAAACCTGGTCCATCAGCTCTTGTTGGAAAGACCCATATTGTGCCAAGCTAAGTATTTCTGTGTCTGGTGGTGTCCAGAAAGTTTAGCTTGTTTATTGTTTGTTTAATTTGTTTTTAATTCGTTTTGTTTGTGACAATATGTGGGGCAAACAAATTTAGTTGTGTAGGCCTTCGCTGAATTTTCGTTTTCCTCCCAAGATTGTGGGACTCGTGACCTTTTTCTTTTGTACATTCCATTACCATTGTGATTTTCCTTTGTGTCACCGGGACACAAAACATTGTTTTCAGTTTTTATTTTTGTCAAAACTTATTCTTAGTTTCGAGAATTAGCCTTCTGCTAATCTCGAAACATCTTTGTTCTATTTTTCTTTTTGTTGAAAAGGCTCTGGGTTTTCGTCCAGGCCTTCTGCCAAGGTTTCCCAGACCATTTCCTTCACACTCAATAAAAGATACAAATTTCCCTTTGGGAATAATAATTCAATTGTTTATTTCTTTTGAAATTGAAGATATTTTTCAGCTTCCATTTGGTAAGGCAAACTACCATAAAAGTTTCCTGGCGCCCAATTAAATCTTTTTATTAATCGAGCGCGATTAATAAACATAATTGTTCTTATCGAACCCACTCCCAGCTGAGCTAACGGGAGACAGCACTGCATTTGCTGTCTGGCTTGGAATATTTTTTTTTTGTGTATCTCTTTTTTTTTATCAAACACACCGGCGTTTGACGTTTCGCGTTTAATTAAAATTCTCTCAAGCCGTGTTGCACATTGTTTCGGTGCATTATTCTTTTTGTTTTGGTTTCTTTTTTTTTTCAGTAAATAATTCGCGTTTTGGTTTTTGGATTCTGATAATCCAAGTAGTTTTAATTAGTTTAAATAATATTGTCGTGTGTTTGGTATTCGGTTTCGGTTTTGTTTTGTTTGTTTATTAAAAAAAATTCCTAGCAATTGGTGCCCAAAATCGTGGGGCTTGCTCAGATAGAGAATTCATTGAGGAAGTCTTCAGAATTCTGTGATTGGTCTGTGTTTCTGAAAGTAGTTTAGGGAAGTGTCTTTTATGTATTTCTTTCATTAAAAAAAAAGATATTTTACTTGGTGTTTTTTTTACGATCTAGGTGCAGTGTGGTGGTTCCTGAGAAGTGTCGGATAATATTATTTGCTACATAAAATATACCCTACCTAGAGGGCCACTATTGTTGGTAAAGCCTTAAGGCTAAGGCAGGCAAGTGAGTTTTTTTTCTTCTGATCATTTTTTGTGTATTGCTTCATTGTTTCGATTTTTCTTTTTGTAGCAAAACACTTTATTTGAACAAAAAGAAAAAATCGAAATCTTAATTTAGTTTGTTTACCTCCGTTTTTATTTTGAGTTGAGAGAATAGAGTGTCGTCTCACTCCAACACGTAGTTTTAAAAATTTTTTTTTTTTTTTGACATTTGGACAGAAATATTTTATTCACATTCAGTGTTCCCACTTTCAAAAATCCTAATACGTTTTTAGGACATTATGACCTTTTTTTTTGGTAAATATTTTTTTTTTCGATAAATATTTTCAAATTATTTTTAATTTTAATTGTGTTACTTAAGTTTGGTTTTATTGTTATTGGAAAAGGTGTTTTTTTTAGTTAGAATTATTTTTTAATTTATTTGTTATTTTTTTTATTTTGCGAATAATTTTTTTTATTTGTTTTTTTTTTGTTTTGAGTTTAATTTTGTTTTGTTTTTTGTTTTTGGTTAAAATGGATGTGAGTCAGATCAATAGACTGACACAAGAGGAAATTTCTTACGAAATTGAGAGTAGTTGTTTAGCGGTAGGGACTGTTGAGGAGATGCGCAAGACGCTTAGGGCCGCTTTGAAATTACAGCGTAGGGCTTCTTTTGTAGCTCCGGCTTACCCATTCACTTTTGATGTGGATCAGGTGGCCGTAGAGAATAAATTAGGAGAAATCGCGAAACTTTTAGAAAATCCTCCGAAGTCGGAAACTTCGAAGGAGTATCTAAAAATTTTAACGAAGATTGAGTGGGGGTTGCGTAGGATGGATAGGTCGGTCCCTGAAAATGAGTCGCAGGAGAAATGTAGATTAGGGCTGAAAAATAAATTAATAATGGCTTTGGCTGATTTAGATGGAGATGAAGAGGATGATGAGGATGAAGAAGATGAAGAAAAGGAAGATGGACAGGGACCGAAATCGAAGATTACGGGGGCTGTAAAGGAACTGGAAAGTGAACCTCGGGGAAGTAAGTCGGTTGTCACTTCTGCCAGTGAATCGACAGGTATAGGAGAGGCAGATAGTAGGAGAAATATAAGTAGTGGCCGGATGAATACATCTGGCGAACAAGTGATAGTGAGCTCCGAAAAGTTTCAGAATTTTGCGACCTCCCTCCTGCGCCAGCAGGGCGGGAGGTCCGAAGACGTTGACAGGGTTGCTGGTAACCAGTCGGCGGATTTAATTCATTTAGGGTTTACTCTCGAGGCAAACGGTAATGATAGGAGACCATTTTTGAGTGTAGTAGTAGTAATAGTGGCTTTATTTAACAAAATTAATAATTAAATAATTTCACAAGTATGGCATGGCTTTTGCCGTCAGCCAGAAAAAAAAGAGTAACATCTAAACAAATAATAATTAATTTTCATATGTAGATTGTTAACATTTTAAGGTTTTGGTTTAGTTGAATTAATGAATAATAAATAAGAAAAACACTAGATTTAAATTTGAACAGAAGCAAAGGCTAGAGATTTGAAAGATTAAACCCAAGACAAGGAAAAATTAAAAAGCTTCATTTAGGATTTGGTATCTGTACCTAAGCGCTGTTTTGACGTAACTGCTCAAAACGTTCCACTCCTGCCCATTAAGGATTCCCTTGGATTCTTCTAGAGATAAGGCGCTTCTTCCAAAGTGTTGTCTTCTGATTTCAGCCAAAATAGGGCACACTCCTAGGAAGTGAAACATATTTTCTCTCACTCCGTAGTTACATAAGGTACACTCCGTGTTTTCCTCCGCACAATATGGTCTATAGTTAAGGTGGAGTAACTCTCCTCTCGGCTTGAAAATAGTAGAAATTGTCTCTAAGGTATAGCAATCATCAAAATAATTGTTGGAGCCAAGATTGTGCAGCAGGCATTTGTACATGCTTCGGGTTTCGCTCCGCTTTGCCATTTCAGTGAATTTAGAGAAATTGTCCTGTTCAATCCTTGCAAGCAGCACCTCAAAGCTATCTTTCCAAGTCTCCGTCCCATTTTCTAGCAGCTGTACATTGTGTGTCCGCTCCAGACGTGACCACTCCGCAAAGAATTGAGATTTTTGGCTGAGAAGATGCCTAGCAATAGTCCCAGGCAGACGGTGAGTTGGGAGCTCAGTGACTTTTAAAACATAATTGAGGTGCGTCTTAAGTGAAAATATATACAATGGTGAGACTCCAGTCTCCAGGTGCAGCATATAGGTAGGGGTGTTTTCCGGGAGCCAAATCATTTTTTTAATGAAGTACCTTAACAGTTTTTCTACCTCTTCATATTGGAGAACCCCCCAGACTTGGCAAGCATAGCACATTATCGACCTCATTACTGCTTCAAAAAGCTTATATTTGGCACTCGGAGCTACATATTTTTTACCGAGGACTCCCTTCCAATTGCAATTGATGGCTTTTTTTGATTCGATCAATTTAGCGTTCAAGTGTTTTTTAAACGACAGCTGTGGTGTTATGATAACTCCAAGGTATTTGTACTCTTTTACCACCTCCAGGCCCACATTTTCCCATGTCCACTTCTCATTTCTTGCATACATGCCTGTTCCATTTCGGAAGATCATGACTTTTGATTTATTGGTATTCACTGCGAGGCTCCAAAGACGACAGTATGCTTGAAAATTGTTGATCATTGTTTGCATCATTTGTGGAGATTCTGATAACATGACGATATCGTCAGCATACATCAACGCTTTAACGTTGACGCCAGCGAGATTGATTCCACCTGGTAGAACTGAGATCAGATCATCTAGAAAGAGGGAAAACAGAAGCGGACTTAGTAGGCAGCCTTGCCTGACCCCAGATGTCGTTGGAAACCAAGTTGACCCTTCATAACCGTCCCATACCGCCGTCATGTTATTTTTGTAGAGGCATTTTATTGTGTTTAGCATTTTGGTGGATATTCCTAGGCAACTAAGTTTGTAGAACAGTGCATCCCTGTTGATTGAATCGAATGCCGCTTTAAAATCAATGAAAAAAGCATATAATTTCCTTCCCTTATCCAAATATGATCTAGCGATGCATGTTAGTGAAAAAATGTTGTCAACTGTAGAATATCTTTTCCTGAAACCTGCTTGGAACTCGCTCAACAAATTATTATTTCGCACCCAGGCTGTGAGCCAATCAAGGATGACACCAGAGAATATTTTCATTACCGTATTCAGAAATGATATTCCCCGATAATTGTTTGGATCTTCAGCATCGCCCTTTTTAAATAATGGAAGGATGATACTTCTTTGGAAACTTTCTGGTACTTCTCCCATGTTGAATATGTAGTTATATGCTTCAGTGAGTTTTTCAATAAAGTTCACCGTTGCGTATTTGAAAAACTCATACGGCACACGGTCCTCGCCTGGAGCTTTGTTGACATTACATCGGTGTATAACATCCATGACTTCTTGTACAGTGAAAACATGGTCCAGATTTTCATTTTCAAGATGCGGAGAAGCATAGGGCATCAACTGGCTGGAGTTTATTGGCTTATTTAGTAAGTTTTCAAAATGTTCGGCTAAGATATTTATACTAATTTTTATATTTTGACCGAAGGGGAGGCCATTGATGGAACGAGCTATTTTCCAGAACGAGCGGCTGTCCTTTACTTCCGATAATTTGCGCATTAAGTCTAGAGAGTATTTGTTTTGTTTTTCCCTGCAAATGCTTTTGAAAGCTTTATTCGCTTCTTGGTACATGCTTTTTGCAAGGCTAGAGTTTGTTGTTCTTAGCAGCTTAAGAAATCCAAATGATTTTTTCCTCGCTGTTTCGCATTGACTGTCGAACCATGGTTCCTTCCACTTCTGATTTTGTACCGATTGAAAGGACTGTGCAGCTTGAGATATGCACGAGATCAAGATATCTCTGTTACGGATCGAGTTCATTTCACAGCTGTGAGCGGAGACTAACAAACTATCTAGATTGCTTTTATATCGATCGATATGCGAGTTTTTCCATTTAAGTTTTGGCAACAATTTCATATCCGCGTTATTACTGGGTGGTTCTTCCCTATACAATGTGCAGTCGACGAGAAGCGGTAGGTGATCTGAATACAGCATCTCTTCGACTTTTAAATCTTCCACGCAATTAAGCCATCTTCCACGTACGAGGCAATATTCTATAATAGAACAAGACGTTCCTCTTAAAAAAGTAAAATTTCCGTGCGGGTCACTTCTAGTTCGCCCATTCAACAATGTGAGGCCAATCGTTTCGCACATTTCAATAAACTTTCTCCCGATTGCCGTCAATTTTCGTATCTCTTGCTGTCCTCGTGAAGTTTATATTTTCTGGGACAAACTCTGGTTCCAGTTGTAGCAGCTGTGAGTTTCCTACCCTTGCATTGCAGTCTCCAATAACCATAATATTTTCTTGTTGAAATTCGAGGAGAAAGTCTTGCAAGCCAGCAAAATCATCCATCCAGTTATTGCAGTTTACATAAACCGGGACTATAAATAATTTCTCGTTCATATAATTCATTTCGATCACAGTTCTGTTCATCTCATTTATGAAACGGCATCTTGTTGTTTTGCTCAAAGATTTTTTAAGCCCAAATAAGCATCCTCCACTTGCTCTTCCGTGTGTATGTGTTCTTGTGGCAGGTATCCATTTCAGCACGAATTCTTGAAAGTATGTCTCATAATGTGACGTGTTGCGTTCAATAAATGTTGCGAATAATAAAAAAATATCACTATCTCTAATGGTTTCAAAAAATTTTTTAAATATCAACTTATTTCCTAGTCCAGATATATTATACGAAATAATCTTAAATAAAATGTTACATAATTTAGCATTAAAAGAATTTCTTGTGTTAACGTGGCTGACGGCATCTTTATTAAAAATAAATTGGCAGCACTGCTCTGCTAGCAGTTTGAGAGCCTGTGGCATGATTTTCAGGTGCTGTCACTGCATTGCTGTCATCGATTAGTTGCTGCAGGAACGTCATTCCTCCTTCTTCATTACATGTCAAAACATTGCTGGAGTTAAAATAAAATGTTTTGTCTTCAATTTTGATGGTGTTTCCCCGAATTAATGTTTTAATATTTCTGTTTCTTGCAGTGATTTGCGTTTTAATTTTAATAAGTTTTCTTCTTCTTTCCCTTGCCGCGGCGGGATAGTCTCTGTGCAGTGATATACCAGTGTCTCTCAGCTTCGTCGTGTTTTGGAGGATTCGACCTACATCTTCTTTGTTTTGAAGTTCCACAATCACATTTTCGATGTTTGTGTTCCGTGAACGAATCAAACGCGTTGCTGTTATTGCTGTTATTGAGTGTTAGTGTTTATGGTTCTAAATTTTTAGGTTTATTAGATTCAGGAGCTTCTAGAACCATAATAGGTAGGGATGCCTGGTTAATGATAGGAAATTTAGGGCTTTCTTAGAAAAAAGACTCTGTTCACTGCGTGTGTTTGGCAGATGGAACAAGAGTTGAAGTTTTAGGAGTGATCTCTCTTCCAATCATAGTTGAGGATAAGGCAGTTTTAGTTGACTGTTTGGTCATTCCTTCTCTGCCACATACGGTGATTCTCAGGGGCAGATTTTTGGGCACTGTCGGGTATCGTCCCGGATTTAAGATCACGGATGTGGACTTTTTCGGAGCAGGACAGTCCTGTTTCGATTTGTTCTATTACAGAACGATCAGAGTTGAGTGTTAGGGAAATTAAAACATTAGAAGAGTTTATAGGAGAATCTTTTAGGAAAATGCCTGAAGGCTTAGGGTGTACAACATTAGTTCACCACAAAATTAGGACGTCGGCGGAACCGATAAAACAACGGTATTATCCGGTTTCCCCGGCAATGGAGGAACATATCGATAGGGAGTTAAATGAGATGTTAGAGGCAGGAGTTATTGAGAGATCGACAAGTGCTTGGTCGTCTCCAATACTTTTAGTTAAAAAGAAAGACGGCTCCTATAGATTCTGTGTGGATTAAAGGAAGCTCAATAAGAATACTGATAGGGATGCTTATCCACTTCCGTATATTAATTCAATTTTAGATAGGTTTCGGGGTGCTAAGTTCTTGTCTTCCTTAGATATCAAGTCAGCGTATTGGCAGATACCTATGGAGGAAGAATCTAAGCATGGTTAGTATTCCAGCACCGAAAAATATTCGTTTTGTACCAAATTTTGCAGAATTGCTTAGGCTCTTGTCAGATTTGCTGAAAAAGAATAAAAAGTTCATTTGGAGTCAGGAATGTGAGGATAGTTTTAGAAAGGCAAAGGAGTGTTTGGTGACAGCACCTATACTCACTTGCCCAGATTTCAAGCGACCATTTGTCGTTCAAACAGACGCGTCAGATTACGGTATCGGTGCGGTTCTTTCACAGAACTTTGATGAGGGAGAAAAGGTTGTCTGTTACCTTAGTAGGTCGTTAAATCGTAACGAAAGAAACTATAGCACAACAGAGAAGGAATGCTTGGCTGTACTTTGGGCAATTGAGAAGTTGCGACCGTATATCGAAGGTGTTCGATTTACAGTTGTGACAGATCATTACTCTTTGGTATGGTTAAGCAATCTTAAAGATCCACAGGGTAGGTTGGCTCGTTGCGCCATTAGGTTACAGCAGTTTGACTTTGAGATCATTCATCGCAAGGGCAAAGAGCATGTGGTTCCGGATATGCTTTCTCGAGGAGTGCCACAGTTAGGTGGTATCTCAGATGAGGATTTAGAACCTTGGGTGACAAAAATGATTTCTTCAGTCAACACAAATCCGCTTAGGTTTCCAGCTTGGAGAGTTGAACAAGGAAAGTTGTTCAAATTAAAGCAAATCATGTTGTAGTAAATGAAACTAATCAGGAGTGGAAGAGAGTGATAGGTAAAAATGAAAGATTAGGTATTTTGCAGGAGAATCATGATAGTCCGTTAGCAGGACACATGGGTGTTAGGAAAACTTTCGCCAGAGTAATGGCAAAATTTTACTGGCCAAAAATGAGGGCCGATATAACCAGGTATGTTAGGAATTGTAAAGTTTGCCAACAGGTAAGGCCGGTGAATGATAAGCCAGCTGGTTTGATGACGGAGAGGGTAGGAATAAAATCACCATGGGAGATGATTTGTATAGATCTGGTAGGTCCACTTCCTAAGTCGAGTAGGGGTTTTACATACATTTTGACGGTAGTGGATTACTTTTCAAAGTTTCCACTACTCTTTTCGGTGAGGTCGGCTACGGCCAAATCAATTTGTAGGGAATTAGAAGACAATGTCTTCCTTCTATTTGGCATTCCCAAGATGATGGTATGTGACAACGGTCCTCAGTTCCGTTCCAAGGAACTGAAAACGCTTTGCCAGGCGTACGCGTCACAAGTAAAGTTCACAGCCCATTATCATCCGCAGGCGAATCCTGCGGAAAGGATAAATCAAATCATTAAGACGACGTTGAGGGCTTACGTCGCTGAAAACCACAGAGTGTGGGATTCACAGCTGCAGAAGGTGGCGTGCGCGATTCGCACGTCACAGCATGAGGTTTTAGGATATGGTGACTTCTGGTCGTGAAGTACCATTGGTGGATGATAGCTCCGAAACGGTTCAAGATCAGATCCAGATCGAGAATCAATTCAAAGAGCTTAGAGTAGATATTTCAAAAAAATTGCAAGCAGCATCTAAGAGATCTGCACAAGCCTACAATCTTCGTCGGCGTGATGTTCAATATCACCCCAGCGAACTTGTGTGGCGAAGAAACTTTTCGTTGTCGGATGCCGCGAATTATTACGCCGCGAAATTAGCACCGAAGTTTGTCGGTCCGTTTAGAATTAAAAAGCGTTTGTCACTTTGGACTTACTTGCTGGAAGACAATAATAATAAAGACCGCGGAACTTGGAACGTCAAGGATTTGAAACCGTACACCGACGCATCCGAAAGTACTTAATTGTAAAGTAACGTAGCTTGATTTTTTTTTTGTTGTTCTTATAATTTACATTTTGGTTTTAAATTTAATTTTTCTTTCACTTTGATTATATGATCTTTGATAAGGTTTTTTAATTTTTTTTTTTGATTTGGTTTTACGGTTGTTGGTTATAATTCACATTTACTTTGTTTTTATTTTTTTTTGATGGAAAATTATACCTTTTTCTTTCCCGGGCATCTCTTTGAAAATGTATTACAATTTTTATGAATTGTAAGTACATTTCCTAGGAGGTGAGGGTGGGATTTGTTGCGGTAAATTTTAACACAACAAGTTTTGCCAACCCATTTCCTCTAATAACTTTTGTTTCCTATTCCCTTCCTGTTGTGGCTCCAAAATACTCTAAAGAGTGCAGTAGAAACCTGATCCATCAGCCAGAGGACTGCTCTTTAAGTATTTTGGAAAAGTAACCAATCTAGGTTCCATCAGAGGGCGGAAGAGCCACTAAATCTTCGAGTTGTCGACAGAAGGTCGAAAGAGCAGAAAGGCATGAAGATGACTCATGTCCAACGATGTGTGAACTATAATCACACCAACATAAATGTAGTATGGCCGAGTGCCCACCATAAAGTGTCGGACATCAAAGAAAAATCACAATGATGTGTTTTTTCCTTTTTTTATAGTTTCTGCGCGAAGGTCTACAAAATTAAGATTTTTCTTATTTATAAATTCAACCATTTTAGTTGGAAAATGGTTTAGTTCTATCCAACAAGAATATTCTCCTCAAAATAATTAATTTGGGCCGGTTTGGGCTGGGGACTTTGCGCGTTGTGTCGTAGTTTTTCACTTGCCTTTTTTTTTAAATAAAATATAATTGACATGATACGGCTGAACACGTCCACTGAGCCTACGAGGATCGCATGCTCAACGCATAGGATCGCGTGCAATGGTTGTATCACCGCTCTCAGTCGCACGTCTCTGCATAGATGGGCGAGATGCTGCTGCATGACTGAGACAAGAACACCACCACGCAAAAGATCCGAAGAGGATGGCTATATGGTCGGGGCGAAGTGGACAAGCCAAGCCTCCATTTTGAATGACAATTCAATTTTGGATTTTGGAAAAAGAAAGGAAGATTTTTAAAAGAAGAGAAGTGAAAAATTTCTATTGTGAAAAACGACAAGTTTTGGTTTTGAAGAGCATAAAGTAAAAGTTGTAGAGTAATTGTTATAAAGGAGAAAACAGTTGAGGAACAAGAAAACCTCAAGTTAAGATTTGGATTTGTTTGCAAGGATTCTACTCTTGTTGGAAAGACCCATATTGTGCCAAGCTAAGTATTTCTGTGTCTGGTGGTGTCCAGAAAGTTTAGCTTGTTTATTGTTTGTTTAATTTGTTTTTTATTCGTTTTGTTTGTGACCCTATGTGGGGCAAACAAATTTAGTTGTGTAGGCCTTCGCTGAGTTTTCGTTTTCCTCCCAAGATTGTGGGACTCGTGACCTTTTTCTTTTGTACATTCCATTACCATTGTGATTTTCCTTTGTGTCACCGGGACACAAAACATTGTTTTCAGTTTTTATTTTTGTCAAAACTTATTCTTAGTTTCGAGAATTAGCCTTCTGCTAATCTCGAAACATCTTTGTTCTATTTTTCTTTTTGTTGAAAAGACTCTGGGTTTTCGTCCAGGCCTTCTGCCAAGATTTCCCAGACCATTTCCTTCACACTCAATAAAAGATTCAAATTTCCCTTTGGGAATAATAATTCAATTGTTTATTTCTTTTGATATTGAAGATATTTTTCAGCTTCCATTTGGTAAGGCAAACTACCATAAAAGTTTCCTGGCGCCCACTTAAATCGAGTACACCCTGTACTCTATATACATATAATTTCAATTCATCGTTTCTTTTTATTAATCGAGCTCGATTAATAAACATAATTGTTCTTATCGAACCCACTCCCAGCTGAGCTAACGGGAGACAGCACTGCATTAGCTGTCTGGCTTGGAATATTTTTTTTTTGTGTGTATCTCTTTTTTTTTATCAAACACACCGGCGTTTGACGTTTCGCGTTTAATAAAAATTCTCTCAAGCCGTGTTGCACATTGTTTCGGTGCATTATTCTTTTTGTTTAGGTTTCTTTTTTTTTTCAATAAATAATTCGCGTTTTGGTTTTTGGATTCTGATAATCCAAGTAGTTTTAATTAGTTTAAATAACATTGTCGTGTGTTTGGTATTCGGTTTCGGTTTTGTTTTGTTTGTTTATTAAAAAAAATTCCTAGCAATACCAAGTTCAGCGAGCTTGTGGAAAATAGCATTTTTATTGACGTGCGTCGCCGAATGCAGCTTTTAGATCAACAAAAAAGGCGTAGAGTTTCTTCTGGTCGTCTGTGGAGTAGTTATTTCGATATGCATCTTGAAATTCATTAAGAATGTTGTTTTCTTCTACCCAAACCGTTAGCCTATTAAGGATCACCGACGTGAAAATTTTATAGAAATTATCTAAAAAAGACAACACGGGATATTTTGTTACAACAATAACATTTCTTTTTTTCAATAAGGAATATATATGTAATTGACTTTTCCAAACAATTTCTTTAAGAAGTGAAGGGCAAGCATTTTTATAAAACTCATATGATATCCCGTCAATACCAGGATCTTTATTATTTTTTGATGTTGTTATCGCTGCAAGAATTTCATTCATCTCTATTTGATGATCTAGTTGTAGCAACATTATTACATGCGTTTCAGGATAGACAAATAAGGTTGGACTTTCTGTTCATGAAAGTGCGCTTTGAAAATGTAATTTAAAGGTTCCGGCTGTCAGAAGAGTTTTTGAACTGGACGTGTCTACGCGTATCTCTTTCACAAGTTTCCACCACTCTTTTGTTGTGCTTACCATATGCAGTTTGGAAACAATTAGTTGATTAGTACTCGCGTTTCTTCATTTTACATAATGTTTTTGTACTGTTTTTTGGCTGAAATGTACTTGACACGAAACACATCAAGATTCAATTTCCTGAAAGTCCAAAGGTGTTTAAAGGCTGATATTCGGGCTAAATTGCAAGCAACGTTGAACCAGGGTTTCTTGGTTCAAACTAAAGTTGTTGGTGACGGGTGCCCCCGTTGGCTTCATAAATGCAGTCTCTTATTACGTTGCACCGAATTTCGATGGATGCAGTAGCAGTCATTCTGTTTGCCGAAGCTCACTCCAGATTTTAAACATAAGTATTACATCTGTTCTCTATCCATCTAAGGCGGGGAAGGTGAATATTCATTTGAATGGGGTTTGTGTTGGGAGATTTTAGGAAAACGTGATTGGCATGTGGTCTGAAAAGGTTTCACTACCTACAATAAACTCTTGGGAGCGGGTCATAATTCTGGTTTTCAAAATTCTGTTTGGTCAAAATTCTGTTTTTTTTTTAAATTCTGTATGGTCAAAATTCTGTTTGTCCAAAATTCTGTATTACTAAATTCTGTCAATGCAAAATTCTGTATTTCAAAATTCTGTATTTCAAAATTCTGTATGTGCAAAATTCTGTTTCCTGAGCAGTGAAATTCTGTCTTTGAAATATAACCATTCACGTCAAAATATTCATAATGAGTTTATTAAAGATTTATTGAACGAAAATAATACATATATTAATATCTAAAAGAAAAGTAATATTTCATGTCTACAACGAACTTCAAACATATTCAATAATCCAAATTTATAGCTAAATGCATGTATACATTACATACATATAATGTCAATTCTATATAAAGTTATAAACAAAATATTTAGTATAAAACTAAATTTTTTGCGATTCTTTTTAAATAAGCAACATGGGTTAGGTCAAGTCTCTTTTTAATTACTCGCGCAATTTGCTTATTTTTAAGAATTGTTTTTTTTTATGTGCTCTCCATTTTTTACTCTCTCTACCTGCGCTTTTGCGAAAAGAAGTTCGTTTTTCAGGTTCTTTATGAGTTTATATAACCCCGCCTTTCTGATTCCAACCAAGCTTTTTAACCGGCGGTGCCAAGCTTCCACACTGTTTTGAGTTCTTGGAAAGACTACCGTTTTTGGTTTTAAATTATCAAAAACGGACCAAAATTCTGGTTGATGTCTTCCATGCAAATCATTTTTTTCAAACCCGGTGGCCAATTTTTTAGTATCGTCATCGTCAAATTCGCTACACAATGAAGTGTAGTATTGCGAGATCTCATTTGGTGGAACAAACGCTAAGCTCTTAATCATTCGAACTTTTAGAGCAAACTTTGGACAGTGCCCGTACTTTTGCACCAATCTGAAAATGGATAACTGTTTATTATGAATAACATGGATCTTTAGAAACAAACCTCTCTTTTTGGACTCTTCTCCAAATTATCTGCCCAAAGTGAAAAAGACAGCCTCTAGTTTCAACTTCAGGGAAGCATTTTTTTGCGGCTGTGTTGATGGCCTTTTCAAAATCGCAGATTATTCGTTTTGGCTTCAAATAAATTTCAAAATCAATAGCTATTTTAAATAGCTCCCAAAAAAAAGCTTCATAGAGCTTCAAAGATTTTTTGCTCATCAAGCAAAATACTAAAGGCACAATTTCTCCCTCAACTCTTCCATGAATGGAAAAAAGTTGTCTCATTATGGTTGGAACTACATCAAACGTCCCATCCATAATCCAACAATCACTCTCGTGTAGTAATTGCAATGAAGATTTTGTCCCAAAAATTATTAATTTTTCGTTTTTTATTTGTATGTTTTTTTGACCTTTTTTTTTGAATGAATATAATTATTGGATGTTTTATGGGCTTTAGGTCAGTTTATTTCCATTAAATGAAACAAATGTTGTTGAAAACGACGTTTCGTTCATGATTATGAACATCATCAGGTTTATTTCTATAAACACATTATAAGGAAAATTATTATTTTAGTCCAAATTAAATTAAATATATTGAGAAAAATTACAATTTGTCAGCTGACTTACGTTATTATTTCATGTCATGAATGTTTAAAGATTTGCACATATAATATGTATGTTAAACACCACAAATTATACATAAATATTGCACTTATTAAACATTCATATTGCATTTTACATATATATTGCACTTATAAATTAAACATCAAAAGCAAAAACAAAAAACTTTTTTGAAACAAACAAAAAAATTACTTTTACACAGCACTATAATTAACATTTTGAATAGGACTGATAGGAAGAAGAAAACTAAAGCATAGACATGAATAATGATACGAAATGTACATCCACGGGGTGGGTTGGTGTTAAGGGGATGTGGAACGTCTTTTCTTTTTTGTTCTCTCGATCAGGTACTTGTAGTGGGGACTCACATTGTCAAGATCCGTTTTTCTGTTCATTGTATTGTTTTTATTTATGATGTGGAGTGTCTCTATAACGAGCCTTTTATTGTAGTGTTGTTCTCTTTGCATTATTTTTGCATCATCAAAATTTGGTTTATGGTTTTTGGTTATGCAATGGGTTGCCAACGCTGTTTTTTGTGTTGAATTTGATTTTAAATCTGATTTATGTCCAGAGATTCTGTTTTTTAGTTTTTGTTTTGTGGTTCCCACGTAGACTTGATCGCATTTTTCATCTAAAACAAAAACTAAAAAACAGAATCTCTGGACATAAATCAGATTTAAAATCAAATTCAACACAAAAAACAGCGTTGGCAACCCATTGCATAACCAAAAACCATAAACCAAATTTTGATGATGCAAAAATAATGCAAAGAGAACAACACTACAATAAAAGGAACAAGATAGGAAACTAGCTTTCTTAGATTTGGAAGTTCAATACATAAGAAATAAAATTGAGTTTAGTGTTTTTCATAAGCCAACAAGCACCATGAGAACTATCACTATCGATTCGTTTTGTCCAATCCAAAACAAATTGGCCGCATATCATTCAATGATACACAGATTATGTCGTCTCCCCTTATCTTTAAAAAATTACAAAAAGGAGTACGAATACATAAAAACAACAGCTCGCATAAACGGTTTTAGCGAACAAATAGTGGATAAACTTGTTTATAAACACTCGCGAAAAGTTAATAATTTTAATATGTCAACCTTTTTTTCACAAAAAGAAATAACGCAAAATAAAAGGGTTTCACTGTCTTTTGTACCTCACATAACAAACAAATTAAAAAAAGTGTTTAATGAACAACAATTAGATATTGTTTATAAAAACGACAAAAAAATAGTAAATCTATTGAGATCTACAAAAGACAAAACACCTATTTTGAGCAAGTCTGGTGTTTACGAAATTGAATGTAGTGATTGTAAACAAAAATATTATGGACAAACGAAACGAAGTATCGAAACTCGGTTTAAAGAACATTTGACATATATTCGCCTCAATCAACCACATAAATCTGCAATCGCATCTCATGTGTTAAATAGTGGACACGAAATCATCAACATTGAAAATCTAACTCTTCTAAAACAAGTTAACGACCATAGAAGATTAGATGCGTATGAATCTATTTTCATCCAAAAGGACCCAAGTGCACTGAACCTCGACAACGGCAATATAGAATCTTGCTTGATTAATATTGTATGTAACAACAATATTTAACAACAACATAATATATTGACCGTTGGTCATAGCTTACAACAACACAAGGCTATGATGCATGGAAAAGGGAAACTGGTTTGAGCTTTGATGACGATGCAATGTTTTAGTCGTGATTGCTGAAGATGAAGCGCAACTGCTTCGAAATGCATTCAGGTACGTGTCGCGTTTGTTTTTAATTGTTTTTAATAATTTTTTTGTTAAATGTAATTTGTGAACAAAAGTGCATCGACTCAAGTGAAGTTAAAAAGGTGTTTTAATTGTAATTGTTAATTTATCGAACTTCACGCCATTCAACATTAACTCATTAATAAAAGGCTCGTTATAGAGACACTCCACATCATAAATAAAAACAATACAATGAACAGAAAAACTGATCTTGACAATGTGAGTCCCCACTACAAGTACCTGATCGAGAGAACAAAAAAGAAAAGACGTTCCACATCCCCTTAACACCAACCCACCCCGTGGATGTACATTTCGTATCATTATTCATGTCTATGCTTTAGTTTTCTTCTTCCTATCAGTCCTATTCAAAATGTTAATTATAGTGCTGTGTAAAAGTAATTTTTTTGTTTGTTTCAAAAAAGTTTTTTGTTTTTGCTTTTGATGTTTAATTTATAAGTGCAATATATATGTAAAATGCAATATGAATGTTTAATAAGTGCAATATTTATGTATAATGTGTGGTGTTTAACATACATATTATATGGAGGGCTCACTGCTGAACAGAACCAAGTCAGAAAAAGTGAATTCGGAGATATTAAGAGGTTTAGTAGATAAACTGTCATTAATTCCTATAATGAATATTTAATCCGTAATAAGGACAAATTTAAAGTTTATTCTTTAAATGTTCTTATTATTTAAAATTGAAAAACTGAAGTTGAAAAATATTAGCAAAAATTAGCAAAAAAAAAAAAAAATTGACTTGGTTCATTTTTGCTTCGAAATTTTTTGAAATATTGTCATTCAAGATAATAAAAATAGCAATACTTTTAACAGAAGGAATAAATTTATTTATTTCAAAAACTTAACAAAATTTTGTTATAAAATTAAAGAAATTTTGACAATAAAAAAACATTTATTAGACATAGAAAAATTCGTCGTTTTCATCGTCTTCATCACTTTGGTGCTGGTCCTGGTGCTGTCTCGTTGTCAACTCTTGTTTGACTGGTAAGTTCTTATAGAAGTTGTGGTACACAGGTGGAATAAATTTAATTAAATCCATCATATCTCTTTTTTTCTGACGTAACTGAACGACGAGTTGGATAGAGGCTATTTTGTTCCAAGGGGATTGTAGGGATCTCCCTTTTTTTGCTTTTCCTAAGTAAACTTCGTCGAACTCTACTTCTTTATTAAGTGTTACTTTAAATTTGAAAGAAAAGGGTGAATTGCGCTCGAATCGAAGCCACTTAATTTTGAGCCATGAAAAATTATGACCATCCACTGTAAGTTTTGTTCATGGTTTTACTTAATGTTAATAACATGAGAGTAGGCTATGATAATTTCAAATTAAATCTACGGAACGTTTCCTTAGAAATTGGTTAACAGGTAGGTTTTATTTGATACTAGCTTTTGCCCGCTACTTCGTACGCGTGAATTTTAGAATAAAGTAGGTATCTCAGTGTAATTTTGTTTTTGCACAACCGGTTCAAAATGCGTGGTATGCGTGGTATGAAAGCTACATACTTTACCAACTCTACAGCAGTACGATTTTTGGGTTCTGTATAACATTATTTCAAAGTATCATAACGGTTTAAATTGCAAAGTTGGAGATTTAAGTTCTGAAGCAATATACCTAATTGGAATGCCCACTTTCAAAACGATGCTCCGCGCCGATACTGCTATTTATGGCAGCTCCGCTTCATCAGTTTTGGGCGTAAGTATTGCTCGTTCACCATTCTTTATGGTTACATTATTTTTCGATTTCTGCTTTCGCTGAATGAGACATTTTCTATATGGTGGTAAATGGCGCCATCTATGATGTTTTTGATGTAACTTCTATTCAGAACGACTAACTTATTTCTATTCATGTGTATGTATGTAAGTGTGGCGCTATTTTTATGATTTCCAGCGCCATGATGTAAGTGAGACGCTAACTTCCTTAAAATCTTTTAATTTTGCGTTAAGTTGATTGAATAACGTGCGATTACAGCAATATTAAAAAAACAACCAGAATTATATATTTTCTTGCGATAAAATGTAGCCTATATTTTAAGTTGGCGTACTACCAATAAATCTGCGAAAACCGCATTCAATTCCATGCAGTACTTTTTGCGTGATGCGCGTACAAACATACAGACAGACAGACAGACAGACAGACAGACAGACAGACAGACAGACAAAAATTCTTAAAATGATTGTTTTGGCTTCTGTGGGTCTAATAGAGACTCCCCAAATTAGTTTTGCATCTATATCTTCAATGTACAGACATCGACCCGTTACAATTTTATTATATGTATAGATTTTCATAGCCTACTATCACATTATTAACATTAAGTAAAAGCATGAAAAAACTTAAAATAATACTGGATATTGACTTGGTTCGTTTTTGCTTCGAAAGAAATCGAAAATGCAAGTCACTGACTTGATTTTTTTAGAGTTAACTTAGGAACGGAATACTTTCTGACTTAGTTTATTGCAGACCTGAATAGAGTTTAATTTTGTGCAAAGTTTAGTAGTAATTTTGGAAAAAAAAAAAATATGACTTGGTTCGGTGCAGCTGTGAGCCCTCCATATGTGCAAATCTTTAAACATTCATGACATGAAATAATAACGTAAGTCAGCTGACAAATTGTAATTTTTCTCAATATATTTAATTTAATTTGGACTAAAATAATAATTTTCCTTATAATGTGTTTATAGAAATAAACCTGATGATGTTCATAATCATGAACGAAACGTCGTTTTAAACAACATTTGTTTCATTTAATGGAAATAAACTGACCTTTTTCGTTTTCAACATCCTTCTCCGACAAAATAAATAATTCTCCTTCAAGGACATACAGACTAAGAGCAATGTCGATCTCTTCCAAAGTTTGAGGTTCTTTCCAGGTTGGGACAGATTTTCGCGCTCTTTTAATTTTTGTCTTTTGGGCGCTTTTTGATGGGAGGTAGTCACGACAACAAGACGGTGTGTTAACCACAGACTCTTGGATAAGCTGACTCATTGCCATGCTACTTATTGTAGCTTTGTTTTTTAGGGAATTATTAGTAATAATCACATCTTTTTCGGAAGCAATTGGTTCATGTGTATGACTTGTTGAATGTTTTAAAACTTTATGCACATTTTCTTCAAGCTTTGTAACTATTCGCGATTTACATTTTAACTTTATCCGATGACAACAAGCCAATTCTGGTTACTTTTTCCAAATAAAATGAAAAACCGTCCACAAAAAGTTTATCTTTTCCCTTGTTTGACTTTACAACAGAGATATTCATTTTAGAAAAATAACGCGCACTTTACACAAAAACTGCAAGTTTTATGAAATCATTGCACGTGGGAATATTGACAGATCGCGTTGTTGCAATTATTTATTTAATGACTCTCTGATTGAAACATTATTCATGCAGAGAACAAGAGAAAAGAAGAGAGAACGATAAAAATATGTATAACAATATGATAACAAATGATTTATGATTTCAATCAAAGCGTGATGAATATGAGTCCCTCTTTTGCAATATTAAAAATGTGTAGTACTTTTTTATAATCCTGTCAGTATAGGTACTATAATTAAAATCGTTTTAAGTGTATACATATATTGTATATTCTTATTATGTTTAAATTATGTATTTTCCATAACAAATATTCTGTTTTTAAAAATTCTGTAAATATGTTGTAAAAGAGAAAACGTTTTGATAATGTAAAAAAGTGCGCACTTTTTTACATTATCAAAACGTTTTCTCTTTTACAACATATTTACAGAATTTTGAAAAACAGAATTTTGAAAAACAGAATTTTGAAAGCAGAATTTCGAACGTACAGAATTTTGAAATGCAGAATTTTGTAATACAGAATTTTGGACATCCAGAATTTTGTACAAACAGAATTATGCAAAACAGAATTTTGGCATACAGAATTTTGAAAGCAGAATTATGACCCATACCGAATTTCGACCCCAACCCTAAACTCTTCAATCAAATGAGCTGATCCATATGATGGGCAGCAATAATCAATTACAGAGGAACCTCTGCTACTAAAAAAGGTAAACTCTCTGTTCCTATCATTGAAGCTCCGTTCATTTAAGATAAAACCTCCAATGTCTTCAAGAAGTTTCAGAAATATGTTACAGTTGTTGCTGTCACAGGTGGTATTTTTTGACGATCTTGCTTCTGCTACCGAATTTAAAGCTGTAGGGCTAACATCAATTGAGCCTCTTGTTCCAGTTCTCACGTTCATGTCACCGACGAAGATAAAATTTTCTAGTTCCGTTTCAGCAAAAAGTCTTCAGTTTGTCGAAATCTGTTCTCCAATGGTTCCAATTAAGGTACGTCGGGACTATGTTTATTATTGTTCGGCCAAAAGTAGCTTGCAATATAGTTGTTTCGTAACAGTTTAAAAATTTGAGTTGGTGACATATTTCAATGCCCTTCTTGTATCCAAATAGACAACCCCCGCTGGCACGCCCAAATTTACGATTTTTCGTTGCCGGAATCCAAATCAGTGCAAATCCACAAAAATATTTTTCATAGTTTTTATATTTCCAGACATTACAAAGGATTAAAAGAAAAAAAAAATTTTAAATTTACATATAAAACTTAAGAAATTTCATAAAAGAGTTTTGTTTACAAGACCAGCAATGTTATAGAGCAAAACCTGAAAGGCATTGGGTTTTTCATTTTGAGATATAGTATGTTCTTGCGACTTTTTGGGATGGTTGCCACACTAACCGTGTAGTTGCAATCAGTTTTTTTTCAGGAGATCTGCAAGATATTCTCTATCTGCTGTAATAAATGCTGTGAATAACCCATTCTTGTTACATTTAAATTGACGTCCTTCAACCATGAGAGACCCAGCGCTTAATTTCAATATGTCGATGTCTATCAAGGAGCACGGTAGTTCCCAGCCAAGTTCTAGCAACTGTTTCACTACACCTTTATTTACAGGAACCTACTCAGGCCATTTTCGACCCCCTTCTAACTTCTGAACCAACGAACCTAGAAACTTCAAATTCGCTACACTTATTAATGATGGCAAGAAAAAGCAACCCTCTCTTCTTCTTAAATCATGACAACCCTGTTCACCCTGTACTTTTACCCTCCAGTCATGGCGGAGTCTTAAGAAATGGTATATTTTTCTTGACAAGTAAACACATTTCTTGTTAGGTAAGGCTGGGATTTGTTACGGTAAATTTTACCGCACCAAAAACTTCCCTTGGGTCGTTCTTTTGCCCTTTCTTTTTCTCGTTGTGGCTGCATAATATTGGCGAAGTTGAGGGCAACCATGGTCTCATCAACCAGTGTTGTACCTAGCCAGATACTTAGCATGATTAGTTTCTGAGATACAGGGCTTCAAAAATCGCAAAAATAGTAACTGACTCATTGACTGACTGAATGGTTTTCTTAAGATAGTCAAAATTAATTGCGTTTCGAAAACTTGACAAGTAAAACAACAAAATTTTAATCAGTATGTATTAAATAACAAATTACTTTCATAACCAAGAGTTGATTCCATATTGCTGCTTTTAAAATATTTAATAATAAGTATACTAGTCCGGTCAAAATAGAAATTTCGGCTTGCAAAAACTCGCATAAAGCTGAAAATTGGTACAGACGTTGGGAACACCATTTCAAATAAACTAAGCAACATCCCCATCGATCCGACTGGTGCGTTAGAAGTTATTCAAGGTCAAAAGTTCAAATAAACGGTTCTTATAATTTTTCTTGTAAACGGTAGGTTTTATCATAAAAACACATGGGACAATGTTGTAGACCATGAAATTATCTACAAAACTTGTTAATTTCATTTTTTTGTTAGAATAACCATTACGGAGATATCGTGATTTTAAAACTTGAAGGAGTCACGTTCTATATGATATGCACAAGCACATATATGCCACATGCATACATTTAGTCCAGTCGACAGGTTGGAAAAAGTGGGTGAAAGGTGGAAAAAGGACGGAAGCTAATGAAACTATCAGATATTGTTGAAGGATAGTTAATAAATATTTTACGAAGTTTTGGACCTCGAGGGCCCTATGGAAAAAGAGAAGGGGAGGTTGAAGGTGTAACTGCAAAATTTTTGACCTTGCAACGGTTTTTCCTCAGTAACTTTTTTTCCTTACGTTCTATAGCAAAAACATTTCCATTTTATAGTAGAACGTCAAATTTCCTACAATTTTGTTGGTACCAAAGTTGTTGTATGTTAATTCTTTACCGAGATTTAGCTCTTTGAAAAACAGGTAATTTTTCAGAATTTGCTAAAAAAAATTCAGCTTATTTCTTCTAATAGACAAAAAACTATTGCGAGGTTTTTGTATGACGAGATTTTCTTACTACGATTTGTGCTGTTCAATAGTTTCTAAAAAATGTCGTTTGAAAATCTCGTCATACAAAAACCTCGCACTAGTTTTCGTCTATTAGAAGAAACAAGCTGAATTTTTTGGAATTTTTTTAGCAAATTCTGAAAAATTACCTGTTTTTCAAAGAGCTATATCTCGGTAAAGAATTAACATACAATAACTTTGGTACCAACAAAATTGTAGGAATTTCGACGTTCTACTACAAAATGGAAATGCTTTTGCTATAGAACGTAAGGAAAAAATGTTCCTGAGGAAAAACCGTTGCAAGGTTGAAAATTTTGCAGTTACCCCTTCAACCTCCCCTTTCTGTTTTTCCATAGGGCCCTCGAGGTCCAAAACTTCGTAAAATATTTATTAACTATCCTTCAACAATATCTGATAGTTTCATTAGCTTCCGTCCTTTTTCCACCTTTCACCCACTTTTTCCAACCTGTCGACTGGACTAAATGTATGCATGTGGCATATTATGTGCATATCATAAAGAACGTGACTCCTTCAAGTTTAAAAATCACGATATCTCCGAAATGGTTATTCTAACAAAAAAATGATATTTACAAGTTTTGTAGATAATTTCATGGTATACAACATTGTCTCATATATTTTTATGATAAAACCTACCGTTTACAAGAAAAGTTGTAAAAACCGTTTATTTGACCTTTTGACCTTCAATAACTTCTAACGCACCAGTCGGATCGATGGGGATGTTGCTTAGTTTATTTGAAATGGTGTTCCCAACGTCTGTACCAATTTTCAGCTTTATGCGAATTTTTGCAAACCTAGCACTATTTTTTTGTCTATTTTGACCGGACTATACTGAGTCTTAAAAACTTGGCGTAATTTTAGATCTCATTACTTTTCAGGGCTGACTTGTTACGCACAGTGTTTTGGTACATAGGAGAACTTGGCTTTTTTTACATTTATGTTTTTGGTGTGATTAGATTTTAACAGAAATCTTTTAGCGTGGCGAAGGTGGTATCTCTCATTTCTTTCACTAAGTCCTTGTTGATTGAAATTTGTATATTTCTTAGTTGTGTTGTAGAAGACAAAACTGAGTTAACATCTTTGACACTGGAAAGCTCAAAAACATGGAATGAGTTGAACTGGTTGCCAGTGTAAATTTTCTTAGCATTATTGGGCGTGACAGAAACTTTGTAGGTAGATTGGCAAACCTGCTGGAGAGCTTGGCTTTTTTTTTAACATTTATGTTTTTGGTGTGATTGGATTTTAACAGACATCTTTTAGCGTGGCAAAGGTGTTATCTCTCATTTCTTTCACTTAGTCCTTGTTGATTGAATTTTGTATGTTTTTAAGTTGTGTTGTAGAAGACTAAACTGAGTTCACATCTTTGACACTGGAAAGCTCAAAAATATGGAATGAGTTGAAATGGTTGCCAGTGTAAATTTTCTTAGCATTGTTGGCCGTAACAGAAACTTTGACGGTAGAATGGCAAACCTGCTGGAATTGTTGTTTGGCTTCCTCATCATTCTAAGCTCTCAACCCTTTTACCACAATATTAAGCCTTTTCGAAGGCTTTTCAGCTTATTGTTGTTGTTTTGTTGTGCCTTCGAAAATCCCGAGAAAAAAAAGTTGTTTTATTTTTTTGATCAATATATTTCGGCACTAAATGCCATCATCAGGATTTAGAATTCAAAGCAATAGAACATACAATTTATATAAAAATAATTAAATTATACAATATAAAGTACCTAAGATGAAATATCACAAAAGAGTTTTCTTAGACAATTTTGACAGTGACTTTGGCATCTGTCAATGAATGCCTTAAGCTACAAACGAAAATCAGCAAGTTAAAGATATGTTAGCACTGGCTATAGATAATAATGTGCGATGTTGGCGTGATGGTGTTTACACGATGTGCGCCGCGCTATGAGTTGTCTTTTTTCTGTCATTGGCGTGTGTGAAGTTAATAAGATTGAAGTATGTGTTTGTGTAATCTTTTTTGTCCGTTTTAAAATTACATACATTATCTCCAAATTTAACTATTTGGTAAACCTCGTGAACCTGTAGTTTGAATTTGTTGCGTTCAAATTTTAAAATGTTGGCATTATCAAAATTGAAAGAGTTTGGCCAGTTTGATGTTTGTGATTGGCTAGTCCTGCAACGTTTTTCAGCTTCTTCTAATCTTTTCTCTATAGCACAATCATTAGATTTTAGTTGTTCAATTTCCTCACGTAATTGTTTGTTTTCCAGTTGTAGGGCCGATACTTGTACTTTAATACTAATTATGTCTTCTTTTGTAGCTATATATCTTTTAGTTTTCGTCTAAAAATGTATTCATTTCTCCAATAAGATTACTCATTATTGCTGATTCAGACATTTTATTGGTGCAACAAGACTTTTTAATGAGTGTACTATTTAATTCGGGGCATATTTCTTTTAACGACCTTTTCGAATTCAAGTTCAGATTTTCATTCATGTGGTGATTTTGATTTGGATAATGGTTGCGGCAAATGCTGACACCAACTAAGGCTGTGTGTCAATTGCGTTAAAATTTTGGCTAAATTTGATCCCATGGCTAAATTTTGACGTTTAGATCGAAATGGGCACAATTTTAGCTTTTTGCTGTATGAATTGGATTAAAAGGGATATTTGTTATCTACTTTTCGCCATTATTTTCCACTTTAACATCAAAATTTTCCTAAAGAACACATTGTGTCTTGATGAAGTATATTAGTTTTTTACACAAAAGACAGCTTAAGAAAATACCAAAATAAAAATTAACTCATATTAGTTATATGTTTTTACATATTTTTATTTGATTTTGCACCAACAATTTTATTTTATAAAACAACAATCCCAAATCTCTGTAAAATATTTCCCATCTCAGATAATTTATTTACAAGTCTGGGAACACTAGTTTTTCCAAAAATGATTTGAGAAAAATAAAGGTGACATCGTGAAGTATGAGTAAGCGAGAGTAAATAAAGAAGGTTCATATTTATCTCCATCTCTCTAACACCTTCATAAGGAAGGAGAACGTCAAAATTTAACCCACTGGCTAAAATTTAACCTGTTCTGGCAGCAGGCTAAGTAATATCCCAATTTAACCTGTCAAAATTTAGGCATGGGATCAAATATAGCCAGCAATTGACACACAGCCTAAGTTTTTGGGTAAAAAAAGATCGGGTTGCTGTCCTTGCTAAACAGGTGAAAGTGCTGCTTTTCTTAAAATCAAACTCAACTCATACGTGTTACATTGAAGGAGTAAGGTTAAGCAAAATAACTTTTTTTTAACGTGCTTCAGTTAAGATGTATTTTCGTTTTTGTGTTTTGTCTAACACAAACACGGTTAAAATACGGATATGGACAGAGTGTTGGTGAATACAATACAACAAAAAAAAGCAAGTAAAAAAGCTTTTCGAGCTTATTCTGAAATTTTACCTCTTCTCGTCTAAAATTCGATGTAAAAGTTATGTTCTTCGCTTTCCTCCAAGTCTTACACAGTTTTGTTTATCGACGATTTTAGAATGAACACAATTTTATTATATTTTTTTTTTGTTTTTGTTTCGAAAACTTTGGTTTTTAGTGCTTTTTATTAAATTTATCAAGAGCAAATTTTTAACACGTCCCCTCGCTATCTCACATTGATGCTCACTGTTACGATACTATAGACTCCACAACAAAATTTAAGCTCATTGATTTCATTTGTAAGAACATTGGTAAGGAAGATTTTAACAAATTAGCAGAGGCATTTCAACGTAAAAAGGAAGAATTCATAGAGGAAAAGAATGAAAAAATTAGAAATATAACTAGTTTCCGAAAATGCAAAAACTTAGTCCGAAATAGAACGGTTGTAAAATGTAAACCGGCTGAATGCAATTAGGCTCTTGACAGATCAACAAAAAAAAAAACACTAAATGTTATAAAAAAGAAGTTCTACGCAAATACAAATATCAAAACACATCAATTTAATAGTCTCACATAAGAGAAAAGACCAATAGGTATATCACAATCGTAAATTTATACTTTTAGCTGCTTTCTCTTGAAGTTCAAAGACTCTTGTTGCCCGGATCTTGTCTTTTAAGTGCTACTTTGAATTTAAAAATAAAAAATAAATGAACTTCATAGTTGAAGATTTATCAAGTAAACATTATTCAACGAATTAAAATAAATTGAAAGAAAAAAAAAATAAAAAAAAACTTAACTAACGAGCAATAAATAAATAAATTCAATAAAATTGAAGTTCAAAAATAAGAATCTGTATAAGTCTTTTAGGTTAATTATGTTTTTGGGGAGATCCGCAATCATTTAAAATAGCTTTTCACCACACAAAATTGAACATCATGTTTGTTTTTAATCTTTTCTCTCACTTCATCTTTAACGAAGATAAAGTCGAGAGCTTTATTTTTAACAAAGCCTGCTGAGCACGGACCAAGAAGATACAGACCGCCAACTCACCATATGGTCTCTCTTTTTGCCACCAAGCTAAAAATCAGCTGATATGCCATTTATTTTGAGAGTGTGACGCTCTCCCTTGCTTTAAAACCCATTTAGCAAACACACCTAAAAAATAAATGGCATACGCAGGTATAGTTGCCATTACAAAATGCACAGAGAGAGATGTACACGTATTCACAGACTGAAAAAAATATTTCGAGGGTGTTTCAGGCAAGAGGAGTACGAGTTGGCGGTCTGTGTGTGGTCTGTGCTGCTGAGCAACAAAGTGACGCTTAGGCTTTTTACTTTGTTTTTTGTGTACTGTTACTTCTTTTTTGATTTTGAAGTGAGTTCTTTTCATGAGGACTGTTCTCAAAGGAATTATTATTTTATGTTTAAATACAAATCAAAAAACAAATTTAATTTAATTAAATTTATATTTATTTGTTGTTTTTTACTTTAATTATCACAATATATTTTGTTTATTTTTTATTAAATAATTATAAGTTGACGCGACGCGTTTCGGACAATATGTCCATCTTCGGGCGTTTGATGTTGACTGCAATGCCGATGATCTATTAATCTCGTTGTCTCTTCTGTTTTTTATTGTAATTGTTGTTGTAATTTATTAATTAGTTTTATTAATATGTGTTTGTCTCTTTTTAACTATTGTTTTTGTTTAGGTAGTTTCTTGCAGTGTCATAAACTATGTTTCCTTTTATTGTTAATTTGTCGCTTAAAATGTCTCGTTCTGTTTTGCTGGCTATGTAAATCTCAAATTCTTCTAGCGCGTTCAGATTTCTCCCTTTCTTGGAAAAATGTAATGGTGTAAGGTTTGATTTAAAGTTAGTGTATGTGTGATTATTGTTCATTAAATGAAGAGCGAAATTCGATTTTGTGTTGTGTTTGGTAAATGTTCTGAAAATCTATCTTTGAAAGTTCTGCCTGTTTGTCCGATATAAAATTTATCACAATCGCCACATTTGATTTTATAGACAGCTGAACAGTTTTTTGTGTCTTTTGTTTTAATATTTTGGCTAAGTTATTATTTGTTTTGAACGATACTTGTATGTTAAGTTTGTTTAGTTCGTTATGGATAATGTGTGGGAGTATATTAGTGTAATTGATTGATATGTATTTTTTATCTGGGCTATTGTTATTCTCTTTTGTGTTGTTTTTGTTATTGTTTTTATTTCTCTCTCTCTTTTAATGAATTAATTTGTCTATTATGTTAGGTGTGTACCCGTTTGACATTGCAATTTGTTTAATTATTTTGATTTCGTTGTCATAATCTTTTCGGTCCATAGGCACATTGAAGAGGCGGTTAATTAAGGCGTTAAATTCTTATATTTTCTGGGAATATGGGTGGTGGGAATCTTTGTGAATGGTGATATCTGTGGTTGTAGGTTTTCTATATATTTTGTATTTAAGTTTATTATTGTGTTTAGTGATGGTCAGATCTAAGAAATTTATTGCATTATTGTTTTCTATTTCTGTTTTGAATTTTATTTTGTTGTTTATTTTATTTATATATTTCTGCAGAATATCGATTTGTCTGTTTGTGCCGTCGAAGATTATCAAGGTGTCGTCGAATTATTATTATTAAACCCTTTTATATTGTAACCTATGTAAATAAAATCTTGAAAATAAAAATATGTAAATAAAATCCTAAAAATTAAAATAAGGATCATATTTCATTTTCATAATTTTTGTGATGTTTATATTTTCTGAAAAGGCAAACAACATTCTCGTCTTTATTGAAATGTTAATGTTACTTTTAATTTGTTTTACAGGTGGATTCCTGTTTCTCCTCGTTGGATGTTGCAAAGGGGTAGGGTCCTTGAGACTAAAGCAATTTTACTAGAGTGCGTTGAAATGAATGGCACAAAATACTCTCTTTCAATTGATATACAGCTCCTCCATCCGAGTGGTGGTCCTTGTGGGAAGGTCCTCGTGCAGTTCGCCACATGATATGTGTTCATCTATGTTGGTCCTTGTACATAGTAGTCTATTACGGTATGTTGCTCAATATACGTTCCTTCAGCCGAGAGCATTTGGAGATTAACACGGTAGTAGCTGGTTGCTCTGAAACATGTGGAACTTTTATCGGTTTGTTCCTAATTCTTAGAAGCAGTATGAAGTGGCAATGCACAGGCAAATTTAACATTATTGCTGGCATTATAGCCTTATCAGCCTGGTTAATACAGATTACAGTGAGTATGAACTTAAACTAGATTTTTCTTAAAAATTCTGTATTAATAAAAAATAATTGTCTAGTTGAAGGTAACCTACGAATAGCCCTCCTTATGGTATCTGCTATGATTTCAAAAGCAGCCATCTCTTGTACTCTGGCAATGCTTACCACGTGCACAATAGAACTAGTCTCTGAAGAGAAAAAGAAGATATGTGCATATTCGACAATAGTTTGGGCCAGAATTTGGCTACTTTCAGCCCCATTTGTGGGGGCAACTGTGATTTTTGGCAGCTTGTGCCGCAAACGGCATTTGCCTCATTAATAATAATTGGTGGAGTTTTATCCATCCTTATTTCAAATCCACGTACAATAAGCAAACAAAATACAACACTCACAACATTGGTAATGAACGAAACAAAACGTTCACCAAATCAACAATCGTCAAACATTAATAACAATAATATTAACCAAGCGAT
This sequence comes from Platycheirus albimanus, assembly GCA_916050605.2. Taxonomy (NCBI): domain Eukaryota; kingdom Metazoa; phylum Arthropoda; class Insecta; order Diptera; family Syrphidae; genus Platycheirus; species Platycheirus albimanus. Next base: position 186,292,844 of record OU696696.1, read on the forward strand.
TAACAAAACATCTAACTCCTGGCATCTGGATGACAAAAAAACACGATGAACACCAAGATGTGTGATAAATAATACGGGCAAGTGCGAGTCGGACTCGCGCACGAAGGGTTCCGTACCATTATCTATAAAAACAGCACAAAAAAATCACGTTTGTTGTACGGGAGCCCCCTTAAACATTTGTTTTATTCAATAAACACTTGCTTAAATTTCTCATTTTAACAGGCGATTACGATTTGCAGAAGACGACGAACTGATAGTTTGTTTAGGAAAGATCGCGCCAAAAATGATCTTGTTTGTGTGAGTGAAAGAAAACTGGCAAATCAGCAAAAAGAAGAAGAAATAGAGACAGCTATGCATGTAAATTCAAGAATTCCAGAAATCCGCAAAGAAGAAAAAAACCAACCTATGTATGCTTTTAAATCTCAGTTTTCTTTTATTCGTGTTCGAATTCAAATTCGAATGGAAAACAAAATAGAAAAGAAAACGAATGTCAAACAAAGAACAAGAAGTCAGTATTAAATTTGCAATTAATTTTTAACGTCTCAAAAATAAATATGTATGTATAAATGAATAATAACTTCTTTAAAATCAGATCGAGACCTCCCAGTACTTCTTTTGTAAGTTTATTTTAATATTTTAGGATTAACAGTAGTTTTAATGATTCATAATTAATTCAGTGATTCAGTATTAGCAGCAGAAGAAGAAGCAGCAAGAAGCAATTATATAGAATTTTTTTTAATAAGAAGTTATTATTATTTATAGTTATTAATTTTTAAGATTTTAAAATTTGGTCGGTAAGAAAATCTAATACCGACTTCTTGTTCTTTATTTGACATTCGTTTTTTTTCTTATTTTACTTTCTATTCGAATTCGAACTCGAACACGAATAGAAGAAAACTGAGTTAAGCATACATAGGTTGGCTCTTTTCTCCTAAAAGAATTTCTGGAATTTATATGCCTGTAGGTCAAGCTGTTTCTCACTCACACAAACGAGAACAGTTTTGGCGCGATCTTTCCTAAACAAACTGTCACCAAGATGTCTTTTGCCAATCTTGTTCAAATATTTCACTGAGACATTCCAATAATTTTTTTTCTCAGCATAGTGTTTTTTTTACAATAAAATAAAGAAGAAAGGCGTACTTAGGTTTAAAAACCCTAAATCCTGATTTAATATTATTTTATGAGAGAATCTAATACTGACTTGTTGATTGTGGTTTGACATTTGTTTTTTTTTTCTATTCGAATTCGAATTCGAACACGAATAGAAGAAAACTTAGCTTTAAAAGCATACATATGTTGCCTCTTTTCTTCTAAAAGAATTTCTGGAATTTAAATTTAGGTAAAGCTGTTTGTGTGAGCAGGGCCGGACAAGCTATACGTGCAAGCGGTGCAAATGCACAGGGCGCTGAAACCAATGGGCGCCTTGGGCGAGCGTTTAAATAGTCACCTCGTAACCACTACCTTCTTTTTTAATTCTCATTTATTTTTGTAGCTCACACCAATATTGATATTCATTATATAACTAACAGCTAATTTGAATTTAATGACAGATATACAATTATGTATTTACATAATATCTACTATTCCAAAAATTAATCCATGTTTACCTTTTTATTCACACCCACCCCACAGTCCCACAGACATTCCAATAATTTTTTTTCTCAGCATAGTGTTTTTTTTACAATAAAATAAAGAAGAAAGGCGTACTTAGGTTTAAAAACCCTAAATCCTGATTTAATATTATTTTATGAGAGAATCTAATACTGACTTGTTGATTGTGGTTTGTTATTTGTTTTTTTTTTCTATTTTTTTTTTCTATTCGAATTCGAATTCGAACACGAATAGAAGAAAACTTAGCTTTAAAAGCATACATATGTTGCCTCTTTTCTTCTAAAAGAATTTCTGGAATTTAAATTTAGGTAAAGCTGTTTGTGTGAGCAGGGCCGGACAAGCTATACGTGCAAGCGGTGCAAATGCACAGGGCGCTGAAACCAATGGGCGCCTTGGGCGAGCGTTTAAATAGTCACCTCGTAACCACTACCTTCTTTTTTAATTCTCATTTATTTTTGTAGCTCACACCAATATTGATATTCATTATATAACTAACAGCTAATTTGAATTTAATGACAGATATACAATTATGTATTTACATAATATCTACTATTCCAAAAATTAATCCATGTTTACCTTTTTATTCACACCCACCCCACAGTCCCACAGTAAAAACAAAACTTTATCTACCAAGTTAGCTTCAATAGATACCTACCTACCTAGCTATATGCTATTTTTCTCTTTATAAGGCATCATCACGTATGAGAAATTTTATTTTATTTTCATAACCCACCCCTATGCAGTGTATCATAAAAAAAATGTCAACAGCATAAATACAGATAATTAACAGTGTGCATGTTGGTAACATGCACACGATGTCAGTGCTTCTATATGAAATCAAAGTGAGCAATGTTACTCAACAGAAATTCTGAGGTACAAAATTCATACTCATGTACACAACAGTGTGCAAAATTAAAAACTGCACCTATGAATTTAAACTCTTTCGGTTGAGTGTTTTTTGTACTATGTTTATGTTTAAGTTTGTCATTGGCTTCCCTTTATGAGTGTAATCTTATCACTCGTCTGGAGAGATGAGAGATGACAAAGGGTTGAGTTGAAATTTAAATATGGAAATACATAATGAGTGATGACTGATGATGATGCGATGACTAATGATGAGGTTTGTCGTTTGTCGTTATTGAGTGAATCTTTTTTGTTCAATTTTTACTTGCTCTATAGGGCAAGTATTGGTTTCGTGCAGAAAAAAAAAATCGAGGTTTTAATCAAACATGACATTACGATGATAGAGAAGCCCAAAAAAGTGGTTTTCGCCATACCGTCCGTCGGTCTGTCTGTGCGTCTGTGCGTCTGTGCGGATGTGCGGATGTGCGGATGTGCGGATGTGCGGATGTGCGCTTTTTCACGGCATGCTACAGCCTAAACGTTTTGACGGATTTTCTTCAAACTTCATATATAGCAGTTTGAAGAAAAACCATTGTCGAGGTTTTTTTTATTTCGTTTTAGCCCGGCTCAAACTGGTACCTTTCAAGTAACGGTTTTTTTCAATTTGGATTTTCTCGAAAACGGCTCTAACGATTTTGATTAAACTCAAAATTTAGCTAACTTTATGTATTTCGAACAAAACTGCGTTTTTTGTTTTTGGCTTAAATAGCCGTAACGAAAATCAGGTTTTAACGGTTTTTTTTTCAAATAGCCATAAGTTCACAACGGCTTGATTGAATCGACTCAAACTTCGTTTGACATAGTTTTTTATAGTTTTCTATAGGATGGTTTAGTAAATTTTTCACTGAAGCCTTTCTAAATGGTAGCTCCCATACAACGAGCCGTTGAGTTTTAGCCAACTTTTTTTGGTTTTTTCTAATTTGCTCGAAAATGGCTCTAACGATTTTGATTAAACTTTGTGTGTTATATTCTTTTAGTGTTTTTAAGAGAACTGCGTTTTCAGTTTTTTGCTAAAAATGCAAATAACGGAGATCTGCTCTTAACGGTTTTTTTTTTTTAATGGCCATAAGTTGTCAACGGTTGCATCGAATTCACTCAAATATTGTTTAGTATAGTTTCTTTCAGCTTCCTATCAGATGGCATTAATTTTTTTTCAGTTTCTTTTTTTTTTAATGGTGGCTCCTATACAAAGAGCCATTAGTTTTAGGCCAATTGTTTTGTTTTTTCTAATTTACTCAAAAAAGGCCCCCACGATTTTTATGAAACTTTGTATGTAACATATATAGAATACTTCAAAGAAAACTGCATTTTTAGTTTTTGGCTACACATGATAATAGCGGAAATTTGATTTAACAGTATTATTAATTTGGCCATAAGTGGACATTTGTATCATTTACAACACCCAAAAGATGACATCATAATTTTAAATATTAAAGGTTTCTTAACGTTAGCTCCCGTATATCGGTTTTTCCAGTTTTAGTCAACATTTTTTAGGTTTGACCAAATTTTTCAGAAATGAGTTGTTCTCATTGATCGAAAAGTTTGTTTTCATCGTACTATTGCACCCACAGAGCAAGTACGTGCGACCCAGTCGTGCATTTTATTTTTTTTGTTCTTGCCTGCCAGTCATTGTTTCCATTAAAAAAAAAAGAATTTTTTGACTAACACAGGGTAATCGGTGTGAGCAAAGATACCTAATATAACAAAAAATACTTGTATTATTTTTGGTGTGAGGTTGTTTAAAGAGCTAGAGCGGCTGATTTGAGACAAGAAACAAATCGTATGAAAGGGGGGGTCTATTCATCTCCGTTTAGCCAGGAGGCGCAATTTTCTAAGAACATGACTTAAATTGGAACAAAAATAATTAAAAAATAACGGTAACTCCTACAATGCCATGCCATATCTTTATGTAAAGCCAGAAATCTCCTCCTTTTTAGTTTTTTTAAATAAAGCTATTTAAGTGATCAGTTTTCAAAATATTAACTTTCAAACTCAAAATTATGGCAACAAAAAAATAGAAAAAAATTTCAAACTAATTTTTTTCAAAATTTGATGTATTCAAGTATTATTATTGTTATAGAAACTCAATGCTCTTATTAGTTTTGGGTCAGACACTGAAAACCGTATGGCTCTATGACTTTTTGTTGCCAAGCTATTCAAAAGTATCCGAACCTTATTGTTCTAAAAAACACACAAGGCTAGATTTTCGTGTTTTTATGCAGAAATAGGTTCTTTTATTTTTGAATAGCTTGGGAACAAGAAATCCTAGAGACATACGGTTTTTAATGTTGGACTTGAAGCAAATAAGAGCATTGAATTTTGGCAAAAAAAATACTAAATAAGGTAAAATTTTGAAATAAAATTAGTTTGAAAATTTGATTTTAACTTTTTTTTTTTTAATTTTGAGTTTGAAAATTAATATTTTGAAAAAATTTCACTAAAATAAATATTTTTCAAAACAAAATAAGTAAAAGAAGAGGTTTTTTGGCCTTAAAAAATGGCACAGCATGGCGTTGTAGAAGTTATTTTGTTATTTTTTAATAATTTTTGTTTCTAATTTTAGTCATGTTTTAAGAAAATTGCCATTCTCAGCTAAACGGAAGGGAATAGACCCCCCTCCCACATGAGTTTTTCTTGTCCCAACCCAACCTACTCGCTCTAGCAGTTTGGCACACCTTAAGTGAATCACCCTTCAGAAGCTTTCGCCTATGTTAATTCACAAACTGTATGTTACACAACCTACCTCAAATATATCTTGTATTATCTCCTATAATTGTGTGATATATTTGTTGACTTAAATTTACGATTATTTTTGTATTCTTCAGTTACTATTATTACTCGTTAAAAAACGCTTTGCAAAGTCTACCCCTTGGGTAATGAGGAAATGACTTCTTCCAAAAATCACCGCACTTGAGGGCGCCAATGATAAAGCTTGCACAGTGCGCTAATTTAGCTCGGGCCGGCCCTGTGTGTGAGTGAAGGAAAAGTCGCAAATCAGCAAAAATAAGAACTAACAGGGACAGACTTCAAGAAATGTCTAAAGAAGAAAAGAGACAACCTGGTGATGGACGGACAAACAGCAAAAACGAGCAAAAAATTACGTTTGTTGTATGGGAGCCCCCATACATATTTTATTTTATTTAGTTTTTAGTATTTGTTGTTATAGGGAACACAATAATACATCATCTGTCCAAATTTCAAGTGTCTAAGTTTTACGGTTCATGAGATACAGCCTTGTGAAGGACGGACAGACAGACAGACGGACAGACGGACAGACGGACAGACGGACAGACGGACAGACGGACAGACGGACAGACGGACAGACGGACAGACGGACAGACGGACAGACGGACAGACGGACAGCAAAGTCTTAGTAATAGGGTTCCGTTTTCACCCTTTGGGTACGGAACCCTAAAAAGTACTCACCTTTGTCTTCTTAGTCCTAATTGTATCTGGTTTAAGATTTAAAGAGTGTGTTAGTACTCGTTTACCTACTTTAAAATGGAAGTATATGTACACATTTAAAAAAAATCTTATTGAATCTATTTTACTTTTCCATTTTAAGCACTAATTAAGCTACATTTAAAAAAAACTTACTGTTAAAAAACTTTTCAATGTATCCTTTTAATAATAAACGGCAATTTACTGATTATATATTATTAATCTTATAATCAATTAGGTGGCAGCATTATATATGTAGGTACAATATTATTTATTTTAAGAAATTATAAAGCTGTTTTAATTATTCAACAATCTACATACAAAAAATACATAATGTACTTCCTTACTTATTATACCACTATATTACATATTGTTTAATAATCTAAGTAGAAAATATCTTCACTGCATATATTTTTACGCAGAAAAGCTTCAAAGAGCACGATGGTATTAGTTGAATTCTGTATTAACTAAATTGTTCTTTTTTCATGAATATTTGCTCTTGATATGAGCTTTATGATCTTAAATATATATTCCTTAATGGAGGTTTTAGCCGAAAAAAATGTGGTTTTTCTCATTTTATTATATTTTCGAATATCTGTGCCCAAAATCAGCTTAGAAATTTGCTCGAAAGTAATTCTATATGGTGGATTCATCTACATATTTGAACAAAAATGTCTGCAGCGGAATCAAGTTTAATCAACCTTGGAACGGAATTCAATCAGACGCCCGCCGGCCGTCACCATCAGAAGATTCACAGACTCCTTTAAAATTGTCAGTCCACTTTTTGGCATCGAATAACTAATCGCCAGAAAATAGCAAAGAACTACTACTCGATGCTCCTGCTCCTTGATATTGGTTGAATTCATCACAACATATTGCTCAAATTTCAACATATTGCTTCACAAAGCCGGTTTGACAGAAAGCAAAAGTTCAGGCAATTCGTGTATGATGCTCACAAACAATGATTATGTTATATAATTATTATTAGGGAAGGGTGGGGTAGCTTCGACACTCTGAATATTGCAAATGTCGGGTCTTATCTCTTTGTCGCGCGAAACACTACAAATTGTTGCTTCTTTCCTGTGAAGCCCACTTGCATCGCAGTAAATGAAACTACGTATTCAATTTAAATCCGATAGCCGGCACATAACATTATATTTTATTGTTTATATAGTTTTATAAGACTTAACAAATTTTACTTATTTGTTATTTATTTTTATTTAGGGATAATAGAAAAAATGTCCACTCAACTTATCGCGTCTCCGTTGTTACCTATCTCATTTTGAGTGTTCTCGTCGTTCGTTTTTTGTCATCTCTTCGTACCGGTTTGTTCTTTGTGTGTCTGTATGGGTATGTGCGTTCCGTCTTCGTTAGTAAGTGTGCTTGTGTGTTTAAAGGAGATCCTACACAAATAATTGTAATTAATTAAATAGTTTTTGGACTTTATACGACAATTTGTCGTATAAAGTTTATATTTCCTTACGTCCGATCGTCAGATCACAGGGAAAATTTTATTTTAGTTTAATTCAAAATAATCCAAGACCACGACCGCGACTAAGTCTGATAATTGACGACAAAAGACTGCCAAAACCAGCCACCAGATTTGCTTCTCCACCAAAAGCCACGACCAAGTCCCAAGTAGCGCAGATTCCAAGGAATCTATTGCTGTGAAGTGCGATGTCAGCATCCTCCCACGATCAGAAGTCCCACAAGTGGAACGAATCCAGTAGTTGATACCAAGGCCATACGTTAGATATCCATCGTCACACCAAAAAAAAATTACCCGATCCAGCGGTAGCCACTATAATACATTGAGGGCTCATTTTCGTATTATGCTAAATCATAAGGTGGTCGCCTGCGATGCAGTATTCATCCATCCTAAATACAGAAAGTCGAACAGTCCATTGGCGACGCAAGGTATCAAATGTCCATACTCCAGGCCATTGTATTAGGGGGTGACGAGACAGTTCAGTCATACGCTATGCAGTTGCAAAAGCTAAGTGTACACGATTGGTAGGTCTGACAATCATTGTCAGATCTGCAAACGTCTGACAATGTGTGAAAATGAGTGGACAATGAGCTGAAAATTAAATTTGTATGTACACGGTTTGCAAAAATCTACAAATGTCTGCAAATCTGTTGCCAAATATTTGGTTGACAATGTCGACAATCTAGTTTGGCCAAATAGCTGGCAATAGATTTGCAAACATTTGGTATGTGGTGCTTATGAATTGGGTGGAATGTAATGTATGGTATCGCCGTTGCCGTACCCAATGTGCAGCGTCAGCGAATGGGACGTTGGATCTTATTGGCGTTGAAGTTCAAAGTCCCATTTCAAGGTCAATGGGATATTGACCGAACAACAAATATGCGAAGCTCTACAGTTTAAATTGTTTGCTTAAAAATTTAACCTTAAAATGAAGACTGTGCCCCACCATGTGGCATCTTGACGTGGTTGCAAGTGCTATATGTGATTTAGTCGAAAGTGCCCTATACCACTTATTTTTTGTTTTCAATTAATTTTACAAAACTTTTAAAATCAATTCAAATAATAATTATGAAAACTTAAAATATATAAACCACAATCATTAATCAGTGAGGCAAAAAAAACCACTTAAGGCCCAACCATAATAGGCGAAAGAAAAAGTAAGCAACTGCCAAAACCGAACGAAAAGTTTCCTTCCGATTTGTTAAGTACAAAGACCTTCAGTTGGCCATAATTGCCTGAAGTATAAGAAGCATTTGTCATTAGCAGCTGTCTTAAAATTATAAAAAAAAAAATGAACAATAGTAAACATTTGCAATTCTTTTAAGTTTTAAAATGTCTGCATTTGTTAACTGAGACATTTTCAGCTTTAAAAGACATCAAAGATTTTATTGATAAAAATAAAAAGAAACGTTCTTGCTGTGTGTGACAAATAAATCCGGATCGAAATAAAAATGGTTTCTATAATGTCACCTTCCTAAAAATTAAAAATCAAGATAGTGGACAATTTTTTATGTATACCATGTGTTAACAACACATTATTTAATATAATGAAGCCCCTCTTAACGAAGTCGTCTATAAGGACTCTTATAAGTGCAGCGTGTCGTTTGGCGGTGACTTTATTGTAAGTATAGTTACTCAAAAGTACTATGTGCATATCTTACGATAATAAGAAATTTATTTCCACAAGTTATTTATCACGAGGAGCATCTCTACAGTCTCTTCCTTGGGCCTTCAAAATGGGAAAAGAAACGGTCAGGTTAATCGTATTGGAGACAGCAGAAATGCTTTGGAAAGCCCTTTTTCCTGTGTACGCGAGTGAACCAAACACCAGCGATTATAATGAAATATGTTTGGATTCTTGGAACTTATGGAACATGCCAAATTGTGTACTAGCCATTGGAAAACACATACCAATTAGATGTCCACCCATTAGTGGTAGCCAGTATTTTAGCAACAAGGAGGAATTCAGCATTGTAATGATGGCTGTTTGTGGCGCAAGGTATCGGTTTAGTTATGTTGATGTCGGTGCTTATGGGAGCCAAAGCGATGGAGGTAAAATGTATATAATAAATTCCAAAGGCTATTTTGTAATTGTACTTAATTTTTGCATAAATAAAGGGATTATTCAAGTAAGTCGGTTTGGAATACGACTTTTGGGCAATGAGCTTGCAAGTCCTTCACCAAGAAGATTACCAAACACGGACACGATACTGCCTCAGTTTTTCGTTGGTGATGCAGCCTTTCCTTTGGGAAAACATCTGATGTGACCGTATTCAGGTATTCTATTCCCATTGGAAAAAGAAAATTTTAATAAGAGATTGTCTAGAGCCCGACGCACAATCGAAAACAGTTTTGGAATCTTAGTAGCTCGATGGCGCATACTTCTAACTACTTTACATAATATGTTGCCAGAAAACGCAGAAAACATTGTTATGGCATGCGTGGCTCTACACAACTTTATAATGTTTAATAAAAGCAATGGTGTTTCATATTGTCCTAGTAATTATGTGGATTGGGAAAATTCTGATGGACAACATCACGATGGATTATGGCGAAGTGAAGTTGGAACCAATATTCCTTCAATCGCGCCATCAACTAATCGCCATCGCTATAATGGCAAATTCGCACTATCCATGAGAAATAAAATTTGTGAATTTTCAGAACACAATTAAAAATAATCGAATTTGTACATGTATACTTACTTCTTCAATAAAGTATAAAGTTTTTAACTCATTTTATATCTCCTTACTTTATTCTTATAATATATAATGATGTTCTTCACGCAAATAAGAACCCTGACCATAGACAATACCATGGCTGGATGGAAGAATACAAATTGAAATCTAAGAAAACTTCTTTCGTTCTAGGATTTTGTTGAAATTTGTTTCAAATTGAAATCTAAAGATGCAGTTAGTAGCGAAATTTGATACAAAATCTTAAAATATATAAAAATCATTCCTGTGGGTTGAATCGTTTTGAAAACCTTCATAGCCTAATTGGCAATATCACTTTATAGTTCCTATAATCGCAATTAAAAAACTAAAGTTGAACTTAAAAAACATTATAACTTTTATTTATAAGAAAAAAAAAACAATGAATACATTTAGTGATTTAGATGTTGAAGCCTTGCCTCAGAAATTTTTTAAGGAAATTGGATCTTTAGTTGATCCTTTTCATAAAAAGGCAGATCTTTCATCATTGAAAGTGCGGTACGCAGAAAGACCTCGTCACTTTCGTCGGTTTGGTTCGCATTTGTGGATCAAAATCAGTCCTCCAAAGCTCCTATGGCGTTTCCAAACCGGTTGCAGAGACCATCAAAGGCATTCTTTCGCTGATAGGCTTGTGGCTCGCGATTGACGGAATGACTCTGCAAAGTTGAGTCTTAATTTAATAACTAAAGTGTGCGGTTGTTTTGAATTTGAAGAAGATAACAGCAGGAGTTGAAGCCGACTCTAAGCTGCGCCAACTACAGAGGTTTAAGTCTCCTAAATGTCACCTATAAAATCTTGTCGGCCATTCTGTGTGAACGTCTGAACCTTTTCGCACGTGAACTGATTGGCCCCTATCAGTGTGGTTTCAGGCCCGGTAAGTCAACCGTTGACCAAATTTTCACACTTCGGCAGATTTTGGAAAAGACCCAAGAATTCCAGATCGATACTCACCTCTTTACCGATTTTAAAGTCGTCTATGACAGCGTAAACAGGAACGAGCTATACAGAGCCATGTCACTTCTTGGCATCCCTGCCAAACTCGTTCGATTGTGCAGGATGACTATGGAGAACGCGCGCTGCTTCGTCAAGGTTGGTAAGAACACCACCGACTCATTTAATGTCGATAAAGGCTTACGACAGGGTAACGCGCTGTCATGTAACCTCTTCAACATCATTCTTGAGGCAATCGTACGCAACTCGCATGTCAACACCAGCGGTACGATTTTTTTTTAAATCCGTTCAATTTCTTGGCTATGCTGATGATATTGACATTATTGGAAGAACAAAGCGCGCTGTCAGTGAGAGCATTCGCAAGTATTGAAGTGGAGGCTGCAAAAATGGGTCTGGCTCTAAATGAAGATAAAACAAAGTATATGCTGTCCTCGGGTGAAGAAGATCATCACCGTAAGCTCCGACAAAACGTCACAATGGGCACATTTAACTTTGAGGTTGTCAAGGACTTTGTCAATTTGGGTTCCACTATAACCTCTCAGAACAACATCAGTGAAGAGATCAGTCGAAGAATCACTCTTGCCAATCGCTGTTTCTTCGGGCTTAGAAGTAAAGCCCTCTCTCAAAGGACCAAGGAGACACTATACAAGACGCTTATCATCCTAGTCCTGCTGTATGGGGTAGAAGCGTGGACACTGAAACAATCGGATGAATACAGGCTGGGGTGCTTTGAGAGAAAGATTCTTCGGGTGATATTCGGGCCTGTATGTATCAATGGAGTATGGAGGAGAAGGTTCAGTGACGAACTGTACGGGCTATACAGCGACATTGACTTGGTTAAGAAGCTGAAAATTCAGCGGCTTAGATGGCTGGGTCATGGGGAGCGTATGGACGAAAACGCTCCTGCCCGACGAGTCTTTAATTCCAACCCGGAGGGCCGACGCAGTTCTGGAAGACCCCATCTAAGGTGGCTCGATCAAGTGGTAAACGACCTCAACCAACTTGGTGTGCGCAACTGGAGGCCACTGGCTGGGAACCGGCCTAGCTGGCGAGGATTGTTGGTTGAGGCCGTGGTCCACAATGAACTGTCTGCGCCACCTTAAGTAAGTAAGTAAGTAAGTAAGTTGAAGCCGACGCAGACGAAGGGCTGGAATATGTTGCATCATACCTTCCACTTACGCCGGCGAATACTGGACTTATATCCAAATCTGACGACGTAGAGAAAGGTGTGATGATGGTGTCTAACTCATTGCACCTGGCTCTGAAATCAAGAACAAAAAAATTAGCTATCTATATATATAAAACAAAGTCGTGTTTGTTCGAACACTTATAACTCGAGAACAGTTAGACCGATTTGCATGGTTTTTGATTTGTTGTATTAGTCTCCGTCCCGAATAGGCTATAGCGTATTAAAAACATAAGAAAATTGACGAAAAAATAAAATAAAAGGAAAATAAAAAATACACTAAAAACTAACTTAGCGAAACTGAGAATTCATTTATTTGAAATATCAATCAGTCAGGATTTTATATTAATATTTTTTTTGTTTTTGTTTTGAAGTCAAAAACATAAACAAAGTTATAAAGATACAGGTGCTCTTAAAGTTTGCAATTGCTATAGAAAGTGCATTTGTATGATGTATGTATGTGTATGTGTATGTGTATGTATTTTCGTAATAATTGTTAGTGTATCCCTAAAAATTTTAGATAGCAGCTCTTTATTGTAAGAAGCGTGCATTATGTTGTTACACGTGCACTCCTCATTATTGCAATATATATGTATGTATGTATTTGTATATATGTACATATGTACATTAATACGTCGATACAGAATGACGTTGGGGCTTGGGTCAATGGAGACTTTCTAACATTACATTTAATTCCCAGTTCAAAATTTTACCAAAGCATTTAACATTTTTTGACACTTTGGAGTTTGGTTTAGAGGGTATATATGTATATGTATGTATGTATGTGTATGTACATATGTATAAAAATTAATGTATTTTTTGTTGGTTTGTAAATATTTTAGGGACTCCGAAACCGCCGATCCAATTGACCTTAAGCTTTCAGGTAATATTTGTTTTTCTGTAAAGTTTGGTCAAAGACGATCATGAAGTCTGGCTACAAGGTGAAGAAAGACACACCGCAGCCGGGCCATTGAATAAGTTTGTTTGCTAAGACTAAACTCAGAAACCACACCTCCAAATTAAAAAAGTTCTCTTTGTTTTGAAATGTTGAAGTTTGCGGGTGGCTTAAAGGCTAATTATGTTTAACAAGATGTATAGCTGTTTAATAGGGGAAATGAGCTGAAAGCAAAAAGAGGTATTCGATTTTAAAAATTCTTACTGTGTTTGATAGGTAAAACATACTTAAAGTCCTAGGGGTGGTTTTTTTAACAAACTTTTATGATATAAGGCAATTGATAATGGAAACGGTGGTTTATATTTCCTTGACCTGGTAAGACATTCCTCATGTCAGTAGTTTTAGCCACTGTTCGTGCGAGATCCAACACTGCCGTTGCAGTTGCTTCTTCTGGGATAGCAGCCACATTGTTAGAATAATGCCGTATGGCTCATTCAGCATTAAAATTGCCGTTAAATCTTCAAACTGTTGAAGAACCAACCTGTAATATTGCAAAAAAAAAACTCGACAATGGCCAAAGTTTTATTATCATCGAAAATCATCATCTGGGACGAAGGCACAGTGGCGCATAAACGTGCATTAGAAGTACCTAACCAAACATTAAAAGATCTACGTAATGACTCGAGATGTTTTAGAGAAGCATTGATTTTACTGTCTGGCGATTTCCGCCAAGCACTGCCAGTAATTCCAAGATCAACGGATGCCGATGAAATGAATGCTTGCCTCAAATCATCGAATCTATGGCGCTATGTGAAGAAACTTCAGCTGACAACAAACATGAGAGAGGCATTGCTGAATGATGCACCTGAAGATTTTTCTGAGCAATTGCTCATGTATTGGTAATGGTCGAGTAACTGTCAACGAATCAAGCGGATTGATTTAATTTCCTCCGAAATTTTGCAATTTCGTCTCATCAAAAGAGGAACTGAACTGAATTTTTAAGCTCCTTGGATGTGCCTGGTTTATTACCGCACAATTTATATCTGAAGGCGGGCTTGGTAGTCATCATGCTTCGAAATCTAAGCTAACCTATACTATGCAATAGAACGAGTTTGGTGATAAGAAAACTCATTAGTAATGTGATTCACGCGCCGATACTCAAAGGAAAATTTAAAGATGAGTTTGTTCTCATTCCGAGGATTACAATAATCCCAACGGATATGCCCTTTGAGATTAAATGAATTCAGTTCCCGATTCGTCTTGCCTTCGCCATGACTATTAACAAATCATAAGACTAATCCTTGGCAGTTTATGGCCACAACTTAGAAAATTCATGTTCTTCTCATGGTCAGTTGTACGTGACATGTTCACGTGTCGGCAAGTCGTCCGCTTTATTTGTTCTTGCAATTAATAAAAAAACAAACAGTGTCGTACATATCAGAAGGTACTTCAATAAAGAGAATTAAACATAGAGTGCATCCAATGCTGCAAAATATGTTCATAGTTTTCGTACGTAATGTACGCTCTCAGTCGTACATTTCGCACGAAAATCTGACATTTGTTTTTTTTTTCTTTTTTTCAATTTTCGTAACAAAATTAAAGTGCAGAAATTTAAAAAAATGTCGAGCTGGGACGAAAATTAAATTTCTGATTTAATTATTTTAGTCCAACAAAAGAAATTACTGTACGATAAGTGAGATGCGAACTATTTCAACAGATTAAGAAAAGAAAGGGCATGGGAAGAAATAGGGCAGCAAAACGCATAAATCATATAAATTCACAAATTTTTTTTTACAAAATATAATAATATTTTGTGCAAGTCAAAATGGACTCATTTACGGGAGCGATATGGGCAGGAACTTAAAAGGAGCAAAAGCCTTCTGGGAGCGGAGGTGCAGAGGAATTGGAGTGGACGTACTTCAGCGAAATGCATTTCTTAAGGGATTCCATGCAGACACGCAGGTAATGAAGCATTCATAGAGAAGCTTTGAAAGCAAAATATATATTATACTAGCTGACCCGGCGAACTTCGTACCGCCTAACTGTTAATGAATGTCGTGTTACAGATAAGCTGAACTTAATTTATGATTTTTTGAGAGTAATACAATGAATACAAAATAAGTATTAGTTCACTACTTTATTAACATAATAACTCAAAAAGAAATAAAAACGTACAAAAATTAAGTATATCAATCGCAAGACATGATTGAATTAAACTATGTACATATTGTTCAGCATGGGATGCACTCTATGTTTAATTCTCTTTATTGAAGTACCTTCTGATATGTACGACACTTTTTGTTTTTTAGGGTTCCGTACCCAAAGGGTGAAAACGGAACCCTATTACTAAGACTTCGCTGTCCGTCTGTCCGTCTGTCCGTCTGTCCGTCTGTCCGTCTGTCCGTCTGTCCGTCTGTCCGTCTGTCCGTCTGTCCGTCTGTCCGTCTGTCCGTCTGTCCGTCTGTCCGTCTGTCCGTCTGTCCGTCTGTCCGTCTGTCCGTCTGTCCGTCTGTCCGTCTGTCCGTCTGTCCGTCTGTCCGTCTGTCCGTCTGTCCGTCCTTCACAAGGCTGTATCTCATGAACCGTAAAACTTAGACACTTGAAATTTGGACAGATGATGTATTATTGTGTTCCCTATAACAACAAATACTAAAAACTAAATAAAATAAAATATTTATGGGGGCTCCCATACAACAAACGTAATTTTTTGCTCGTTTTTGCTATGTTTGTCCGTCCATCACCAGGTTGTCTCTTTTCTTCTTTAGAAATTTCTTGAAGTCTGTCCCTGTTAGTTCTTCTTTTTGCTGATTTGCGACTTTTCCTTCACTCACACAAACAGCTTTACCTACATGTAAATTATAGAAATTCTTTTAGAAGAAAAGAGGCAACATATGTATGCTTTTAAAGCCAAGTTTTCTTCTATTCGTGTTCGAAGTCGAATTCGAATAGAAAAAAAAATAGAAAAAAAAACAAATGTCAAACCACAATCAACAAGTCGGTATTAGATTCTCTCATAAAATAATATAACATCAGGATTAATTGTTTTCAAACGTAAGTTCTTTTTTATTTTATTGTCAATGGAGGTGATTTGAGTGATTTCTAGAAATATTAAAAAAAAAACACTGTGCTGAGAAAAAAAATTACTGAAATTTCTCAGTGAAATATTTAAGCAAGATTGGCAAAAGACATCTTGGTGACAGTTTTTTTTTAGAAAAGATCGCGCCAAAAATGTTCTTGTTTGTGTGAGTGAGAAAAAGTTTTATCTACATGTAAATTCCAGAAATTCGAATTCGAATTCGAATAGAAAACAAAAAAAAAAAACAAATGTCAAACCACAATCAACAAGTCGGTATTAGATTCTCTCATAAAATAATATTAAATCAGGATTTAGGGTTTTTAAACGTAAGTACGCCGTTCTTCTTTATTTTATTGTAAAAAAACACTATGCTCAGAAAAAAAATTACTGAAATTTCTCAGTGAAATATTTGAGCAGGATTGGCAAAAGACATCTTGGTGACAGTTTGTTTAGGAAAGATCTCGCCAAAACTGTTCTCGTTTGTGTGAGTGAGAAACAGCTTGACCTACAGGCATATAAATTCCAGAAATTCTTTTAGGAGAAAAGAGCCAACCTATGTATGCTTTTAAAGCTCAGTTTTCTTCTATTCGTGTTCGAATTCGAATAGAAAACAAAATAAGAAAAAAAACGAATGTCAAATAAAGAACAAGAAGTCGGTATTAGATTTTCTTACCGACCAAATTTTAAAATCTTAAAAATTAATATAAATAATAATAATTTCTTATTAAAAAAAATTCTATATATGCTTCTTGCTGCTTCTTCTTCTGCTGCTAATACTGAATCACTGAATTAATTATGAATTATTAAAACTACTGTTAATCCTAAAATATTAAATTAAACTTACAAAAGAAGTACTGGGAGGTCTCGATCTGATTTTAAAGAAGTTATTATTCATTTATAATTACATACATATTTATTTTTGAGACGTTAAAAATTAATTGCAAATTTAATACTGACTTCTTGTTCTTTGTTTGACATTCGTTTTCTTTTCTATTTTGTTTTCCATTCGAATTCGAACACGAATAAAAGAAAACAGATTTGAGAGCATACATAGGTTGGCTTTTTCTTCTTTGCGGATTTCTGGAATTCTTGAATTTACATGCATAGCTGTCTCTGTTTCTTCTTCTTTTTGCTGATTTGCCAGTTTTCTTTCACTCACACAAACAAGATCATTTTTGGCGCGATCTTTCCTAAACAAACTATCAGTTCGTCGTCTTCTGCAAATCGTAATCGCCTGTTACGATGAGAAATTTAAGCATGTGTTTATTGAATAAAATAAATGTTTAAGGGGGCTCCCATACAACAAACGTGATTTTTTTTTTGCTGTTTTTATAGATAATGGTACGGAACCCTTCGTGCGCGAGTCCGACTCGCACTTGCCCGTATTATTTATCAATTGCAAGAACAAATAAAGCGGATGACTTGCCGACACGTGAACATGTCACGTACAACTGACCATGAGAAGAACATGAACTTTCTAAGTTGTGGCCACAAGCAGTGTTGCCGCAGGCTTTTTCAAAAGTGTAACAATTTTTTCCAAAAAGTGTAACAAATGAAAAAAAAATTTAACAAACTGACAAAAAAAAATTAATAATAAATAAAATGCACGACTGGGTCGCACGTACTTGCTCTGTGGGTGCAATAGTATAATCATTACAAGAAAATTCGAGCAATAAGAACAACTCCTTTTTAAAAAAATTTATAAAAACTAAAAAAATAAAGTGCACGACTGGGTCGCACGAACTTGCTCTAATGTGTTAAAATGATCTTGAGTGCTTGAGATTTTGGGGAAAAAGCGTTGAAAAAATCATATGAAATTTTATAAATCACTTAAAAATCAATACCTTAAACGTTTTTTGGATGAAATGAAATAAGCCATCAGGTTTCTTTTACTTTTTTGAATTTTTACAAAAAAAAATTTCAAAATCGTTCGACCAGTTTTTTCAAAAAACTGTTTTTTTTTGAAAAACTTTTTGAAAATGTATTCCAATTTTTTTTTGAGTATGCCAACTTCTAGCACTTTGTAGTTTTTATCAGAAAAATAAAATTAAAAAATATAGATTAAACCGTTTTTGGAAAAAAAAAATTGAAAAAAAATTTCATCGAAATCCGTCAAGCGGCTTAGGAGAAAATCGGATTTAAAAAAACCGGTCCTATGGGAGGTACCGTTATAAGACTTTTCCTGAAAAATCTATTCCAACCAAAATATAAAGCTTGAACATAAAACACTATTCAGAAAGTTTTATCAAAATCGTAGGAGCCGGTTTTGAGAAAAATTAATTTTTCACTAAAAATCGTATGGCAGGTACCGTTAGTTTTAAAACTAGAATGCTAATTCCAAAAACCAGTCTGTAGGACGTCATAATAATACTATCTACCAAATTTGAAGCAAATCGGTAGGTGCCGATACAGACGGATTGACAGACAGACAGACAGAATTGTCGGACCCACTTTTTTCGACTTCTCTATCATCGTAATGTTATGTTTGATTGTCCAACAAAAAAAATTTTTTTTACGAATGCATAACTTGCCTTATAGTTCCTATAATCGCAAGTAAAAACTGACTAAAACTGGAAAACCTGATATACAGGAGCTTACGTTAAGAAATCTTTTAATATTTAAAATTTAGATGTCATCTTTTGGGTGCTATAAATGATATAAATGTCGGCTTATGGCCAAATTAATAAGATTGTTAAGACAACATTTTAAGCCAAAAACTTAAATGCAGTTTTCTTCAAAACATTCTATATATTACATACAAAGTTTAATACAAATCGGTAGAAATTTTTTTGAGTAAATTAGAAAAAACTAAAAAATTGCCCAAAACCTAGTGGCTCTTTGTATGGGAGCCACCATTTTAAAAAATGCCTAAAAAAAATGCAATGCCATTTTATACAGAGTTGTAAGGGACTATACCGAACCAAGTTTAAGTGAATTCGATACAACCGTTGACAACTTATGGTCATTTGAAAAAAAGACGTTAAGACCAGATCTCCGTTATTAGCATTTTTTGCCAAAAACTAAAAACGCAGTTCTCTTAGAGCATACAAAAAATATAACACACAAAGTTTAATCAAAATCGTTAGAGCCATTTTTGAGCAAACTAGAAAAAACCAACAAAAGTTGGCTAAAACTGAACGGCTCACTATATGGGAGCCACCGTTTAGAAATGCTTAACTGAAAAAATTGCAATTTTATCTTATAGAACACTATAAAGAACTATGCCAAACGAAGTTTGAGTCCATTCAATTAAGCCGTTGCGTACTTATGGCCGTTTGAAAAAAAGCCGTTTAAACTTAATTTTCGTTACGACCATTTAAGCCAAAAACAAAAAATATGGTTTCGTTAGAAATATCTTAGGTAAATTAAATTCTGAGTTTAATCAAAATCGTTAGAGCCGTTTTCGAGCAAATTGAAAATGAAAAAAACCGTCATCGTCACTTGAAAGGTACTTATTATTTATTAATCAAAACATAAATGTACAGATTAATCTTAAAATCTAACAGCACTAGCTACATGGCTTTAGGCTGGGCTCTTACAATTTTTTTTTTTTTTACTTGAGATATTAGTGATTTAAGCTAACGCCCATTGTTAGCATTTATAACGTTCTTAAGATGAGGGGGAGCAATCGAGGATAAAAGGAATGAGCGCTGCTAAGCACTCGTTCCTGTTATCCCCAACTGCTCCCCGTTGAAGGGGTCAACAAAATGAGTTTAAATACAGGTATCGAGTTTGAGATCTTTTAAAACTTTGAATACATGTTTTATGTTATCCGCTGATGTGGTTGAAAGTAGGTTAGTAAACGTTTTATTGTATAATTTTTCAAACATTTGTTTAATTTTACTACATTCGGAAGTTAAATGTTTGATGGAAATTATGCTGTTTGTTTGGCAGATGTGGCAAGTGGCAGGAGGTTCATTCTTCAGTAAGTGGCTGTTCGTTATCCAGGTGTGTCCGAGCCTCAAGCGTAGGAAGCACCTGTTCATATTGGTCGTTGTGTTTGTAGGATAAAATGCTGGTATCCCTTCTGGGTTGATTGAGGCGTAGTGGTGGATATAAGTGCTCCAATTCTCTTTTATTTTTTGCTGCCAATGAATGTCTGTAATTTTTTCTAGGTCTTTTTTGAGAGGTAGGTGTTGGCTAAAGTTAGTATTGGGACATACACTGATGAATTTTGCTTCACGATCTGCTGCTTCATTACCTTTAATCCCAACATGTCCTGGGATCCAGATCAGTTTTAATTTAGCTCCTTGAGATATAATGTTATCTCGAATTTTGTTGATGTATCGTGTTCTGTTCTTAAGATTTTTTATTGCGGTTAGCGTGGAAAGACTATCAGTAAAGATGACGGTTTTTTTATTCCTTGAAATTGCTATGTTTGTTGCTTCCAGTACAGCTAATGCTTCCGTTGAGAATACAGAATAGTATGTTGGGAGCTTCTCGGCGCCAAAAAGGTTGCCGTGTTTATCATGTTTATCAACAAT
Source organism: Platycheirus albimanus (assembly GCA_916050605.2). Taxonomy (NCBI): domain Eukaryota; kingdom Metazoa; phylum Arthropoda; class Insecta; order Diptera; family Syrphidae; genus Platycheirus; species Platycheirus albimanus. The sequence goes on from OU696696.1 coordinate 186,313,591, forward strand.
TGCGAATCCGGTTCCATCAGGACCTTTGGAGCCATCGGTGTATAGTATGTTCCAAAGGTTATTAGGGTATCTGTGCAGGAGATCCAAGGATAATTGGGTATATATTTCCTTGGGTGTTGTGTCTTTCGGGTATTTTGCCAAACTGGTGTTAATAGAGTCTTATGGAAGCGCCCATGGTGGGTGTTTTTCTATTGGTATACTTTTTACATCCGTGTCGATTCCTATGTCTTTTCCGAACGATAGAGCCTTATAAAGTGTTGACGGTTGTTTAGGTATCTTCTTACGTCTCAATATTTTGGCTGCGTCTTTATGAATTGGGGAGAGATATGATTCACAAATTTTCGTAAAAAGCCGGGATGTTAAAATTACACTTCTGTCTTCAATTGAGTAAAAGCCACCTTCTGTCATCATATTTTTGATTGGAGTAGTCCGGAAACATTTAAGGCTTGCTCTAATTGCTGCGTGGTAGAACGGATTTAGTATTTTTAAGTTTGATTTGGCACTTTTGCCGTATATGGTTAGACCGTATTCGAATTTAGAGCAAAAGATATTTTTTGTAATATTAATTAAGGTGTTAGTATGAACATGACTATTTTGTGAGGATAAATATCTTATAACATTAAGTCTAGGAGCTAATTTCTTTTTTAATTCCATACAATGAGGCTTAAAGTTAAATTTGTTATCAAACAGTATTCCTAAGATACTTAAGTTATTTACAGTTGGAATATGAATATTATTAACGTTAATGTCAAAGTTGGAACAATTAAATTTCCTGCAAATATGCAGGTGTTTGTTTTTATTTGAGGAAATTATTGCCCCTGAGTGGGTACACCAATTATTTATACAGTTTAAAACTTCTTTGAATACATTTGCTGTTCGTGTAATATCGTTACATCTAGACATTAAGTATAAATCGTCTGCATATAAAGAATGCTCGATATTTTTGAATTTTAAAATTATTTCGGTTATGTCATTGAAAGCTATCACAAAAAGGACTACCGAAAGGGGTGATCCTTGTGGTATACCATTTTTAAGCGCGTGCAATTTGGAGTAAGAGTTGTTTACTTTTGATCTAAAAAATCGGTTTGTAAGAAATGATTTTATAAATTTGTACATTTTGGGGCCGATTTTCCAACTTATTAATTTACTTAGGACAACGTGTATACCAATGCGTTCAAATGCTTTCTCGAAGTCAATTGAAACAATTGAAATATGGTTTTTGCATGATAGTGTGGAGGCTATAAACTCGTCTATATGAAGGAGAGAATCAATGGTACTGCGGCCATGTTTGAAGGCGACCTGGTTAAGATTCGTAGGATTGTGCCTTTCAATAAACCAAAGAATTCTTTTTGATACTATTTTTTCTAATAATTTGCTTGTGCAGGATAATAATGAAATCGGTCTATAACCATTGGTATCAGTTGGCTGTTTATTCGGCTTAGGGATCGGAACATTGGTTGCAGTTTTCCATGTCTGGGGCACTATGCCTTGATCGAAGATATTGTTAAATAATAGCAAAATACGTTTTTTTACTTGCAATGGAGCGTTTTTGATCATTGGATATGATATGCGGTCGAAGCCGGGAGTTTTCCCTTTGACTGAGCTCAAGTTGCTTTCTAGTTCAAGAAAGGTAAAAGGTAACTCTAGGTAGTTTGCAGATGGAGATAATTTATGAGACCTGATAATCTGGTTTAAAGCTACATGTTTGGCCTCACAGAATTGGTCAGAAAAATTTGAGTCACTGGAGTATGTGGACCAGCGAGTAGCAAAGTGTTCTGCAATGAGGTTTGAGTCCGTGAGAGGTCCAGAGTCAGTAAGTAGTGTTTTTATAGATTGAGGGATGTAGTTTCCTGTAAGTCTCTTGATATCGGCCCATATTTTTTTACTCGTCGTGTTGGGATTTAGATTGGAGGTAAAATTTTGGAAGCTCTCGATTTTGGAGGCTTTAGCTTTTCTACGGAATAATGCGTTTGTCTTACGATAATTAATAAGGTTCTTGTCGTTAGGATATCTTCTAAAGATTTTCCATAGATGCTGCTTCTTTTCACGAAGGGCCGCAATCTCGGAGTTCCACCATGGAACTATGTTTTTTATTGGTTTGTTCTTTGTTTGTGGGATAGACAAGTTAGCTGCAAACCGTAAGCTTTTGCTTATATTTGCTGCTTCTTTGTTAATGTTAGTGGATTGTGGTTTGTTGTTAAGGAATTCTATTGTTTTTTCTTGGAAAAGCTTCCAATCTGCGCGGTCGGTTAGAAATTTAGGGGTTGGTTTAGAGCAGCTGTTCTGTCGTTTGAGATTAATGCTGGATATTATGGGGAAGTGGTCGCTTCCGTGGAGGTAATCAAGTCTTTGCCAGGCAATCTTAGGTAATATAAGCGGAGATGTAAATGTAAGATCTACATGTGTGAGTGTCTTGTGGGTAGAAAAATGTGTAGGACTCCCATCATTCAAAAGAGATAAGTTGGCATTGGTTAGAAAGTTTTCTACAATCTTCCCTCTTGAATTTGCTACAGGTGAGCCCCAGAGAGGGTTCCATGCATTGAAATCTCCAGTGATCAATAAAGGTGTACTTACAGATTTGAATATGTCTTCTAAATTGGAAGATGAAAAGGGTTGTGAGGGATGTATATAGAGGGATAAAACTGTTAATTTAATATCAAGATCAATTTCAACTGCTATTGTTGAAATGCTTGATGATATTATTTGCGTTTTGTGTGGAATGGATTTGTGTATCAACAGCCCTACACCTTGTTTTGCTGTTGTATTTACACTTAAGTTGTGAAAATAAGGTGTGTACTGTTTTGGGGCTTTGATTGTTGTATTGTCAGAGATATGGGTTTCCTGAAGGGCAATTATATGGGGCCTATGATCTTTAATTAAGAGCTCAAGCTCATGATAGTTATTTAGATATCCGTTAAGATTCCACTGGAGAACCTTAATGATTGATTTTGTAGTTGCAGATGACTTTTTTGCAGTATAAGAGGAACTATACTGTGCAAAGTCATTAGTGTATGTATTATTCTGGTTAATTGTTTGACTCTGTCGTACAGAGGCTGAACCACTCAAACTCTTGGTGGAGTTTGAGTGTTTCAGCCTCTGAACGACAGAGTCAGTATTTTGGGTACCGATATTAAGATTAGATGTCTCCATCATCATCATCTTCTTCATTAATTGACATTTTTTCGTAATACTGTTTGGGGTGGTCGATCGACATTGGTGAAACTGTTTCAGTTGTTTTAGATGATAATATATTAGTTTCTAAGTGTTGATTTAAAGATTTATTGTTGATTGTTGAAGTATTTGGTAGGTTGAGTTGTGTGGATGAGTTTGAGAGGGAATTTGAGTTTGAGAGAAGTGGAGAAGTGGTTAAAGTTGTGTTTGATGTCAAATTATATTTTTGGGAGATATTTGAGGAATTACTAGTGTTAGAGTAGGGATATGGAGTGGATAAGAGCGTTTCAGTATTTACGGAAGTCTTCTGACTGCCTAATGAGAGAGAGGTATCGTTTGCCATAGAGTTTGTTTGTGAAGGTATTTTTGAAGCAGAAAGAGAAGACTTAGGTAAGCTAGGTGTTGGGGTAGGTGTGTTTTGGTTTGAGTTATTTGGGAGAGTTGAATTAGGAGTGTTGCTTGGTTTTTCTGATTTATTGATTGGATTATTAATAAGCGTGGATTCTTCTGTTTTTTCTTTGGTCGAACAGATTGCACTAGTGGAAGTATTTGAAGGGGGGGTTGTTGACTGGCTTGATAAGCTGGGCAAGATCGGTTGTGTTCCGTTTCTTGTTATAGAAGAGTACGATAAGGAGGGTAGGGGAATTGGGTTCTGTTCGCTGTATATTTGTTTGGCTTCTGCCATGCTACATTTTTTTATTGATTTAATTTTCAGAATTTCTTTTGCTTGTATAAATCGTTTGCATTGTTTTGATGATGCTGGGTGGCTTTCTGCACAGTTAGCACATAAGGTACGTGTGCAATTAACGGAGGGGTGAGGGGGGAGATTGCATGTAACACATGTTTCACTACGAGCGCACCTTTTTATTGTGTGACCAAGAAGCTGGCATTTTTTGCAACGCATTGGATTAGTGAAGTATTCTTCTACTTTAAGATTGTACCAGCCTACATTTAAATTTGTAGGAGGACGGAAAAGATCAAATGTGAAGAGTACTAAACCTGATGGTACTCCGACGTCTTTTTCTATGCCATTAATGGTACTTCTTTCAATTTTTTTGAATTTGTAAACGTCCGTGACACCTTGGTCCCTCATCTCTGCAATAATTTCTTTTTCAGGTATAATATTTAGGCATGGTGCATAAACAGTGCCTTTGGAGGAGTTTAATTGGCTATGAAGGGAGATTGAAACTGGGCAAAGGTTGGAAAGAGTTTTTTTAGAAAGGAAAAGGTTGGCAACGTGTTGTGATTTTACGAGTATAAGAAGATTGCCATCTCGTAGCTGAGTAATGTATTCGTAGGATGTGCTTATTGCGTCGATGGCTTTTTTTAAAAGAAAAACACTGATTGATGTTAGCGGTTGTTTGGGGTCTGTTGGGGATATAATTATGAATTTGGGATTTTTGCAGTTAGAGTTGGATGGAATGTCAAAATTAAAGACCACAGGAGAAATAGTATTTTTTTTTTGGTTTTTTTTTTGGCGGGTCAGTAGGCTGATCTAACTCAGCGAACTGATTGCCCGAGAGCACGCTTGGCCTTCCGGCCATGTTTTATAAATATACCACTATACGGGCTAGTTTGTCACTCACTTGTTTGATGGAAAAATTAAGTCAAAGCGAAGGGGAATGGGAAGGGCTAAGCGCGGGAGAAATTAAATAATCAACTTCGGGAGAGCAGAGAAAACACACTCGAAAAAACGATGTTGTCGGCTCGAAGTACAGTCGATGACTGTAAAACGAAATAAAAAAAACCTCGACAACAGTTTTTCTTCAAACTGCTGTATATCAAGTTTGAAGAAAATCCATCAAGCCGTTTAGGCTGCAGTATGACGTGAAAAAGCGCACATCCACACATCTGCACAGACAGACCGACGGACGGTATCGCGAAAACCACTTTTTTGGTTAATGTAATGTCATGTTTGATTAAAACCTCGATTTTTTTTCTGCACGAAACCAATACTTGCCCTAAAGAGGAAGTAAAAAATAGATTTCAATTCAATTTCGCAAACTTTGTTTTGCACATTTTGTCAACGGCGACTGCGATCTGCGAACTGCGAGACATAAAAATAACTGTATTTATTGTATGCTTATTGTTTCTCGTTTTCATTCCCATTTCCCACCCGCAGTTTGACGTTTTGTTATGCTTGTGATTTGTGCAAACAAACAAGTTCATTCACAGATGTCGCTGGAAGTTTGTCCGAAAGAAAGATCTATAGAAAACTGCATTTCTTACTCCGATTCACAAGAAAGGCAAGAAAAACTTAGCATCAAACTACAGACCTATCGCTTAACTCTCCGTCATTCCTTAACTGTTTGAATCTATTGTCTGTGATGTATTGTCTTTTCATTGCACCTCTGTTATATGTGAAAACCAACATGGTTTCTTAAAACAAAAATCTACGGTCACAAATTTATTACAATTCACGACTTTCTGTATTGATTCATTCGAAAAATTTCAACAAATAGATTGTGTTTTTACTGATTTTTGTAAGGCATTCGACAAATTTAATCATAATATACTGCTCCACAAACTACATACTATTGGACTAAATGATCGTTTTGTTTTGTGGATATCCTCATATCTAAAAGATAGATTATATAGTGTTGTTTTTAAAACTGAACGTACTAAATGTTTTCGAGTCAATTCAGGTGTGCCACAGTGCAGTCTTAATTCCGTTTTAGTAAACTCTATGTCTTTAATTTATGCCGATGACGTGAAAATTTTTCGAAAAATTGACTCAACTGTTGATTGTAAACTTCTCCAAGAAGATCTATATAGATTTTGGAACTGGTGCAATACAAATAGTCTGTTTTTAAATATCGACAAGTGTAAAACCATGTGTTTTACACGGAAACATAATGTATTTTCTTATAATTATATGTTGAATACGTCGCACTTGTGTAACTTGTCAAGCTTTACGGACCTTGGAGTAGTGTTAGACTCAAAGCTTTCCTTTACTGATCACTACATTTACATAATTAAAAAAGCTAACATGACACTTGGTTTCATTAAAAGGTTTGCTCGCGAATTTCGTGATCCTTATGTCCTAAAGACTCTTTATGTCTCTTTTGTGAGATCAATTTTGAAATATGGGTGCATCGTATGGGCCCCTTACTACGCTGTTCATTAGGGTGGAGCGAAATTTTTTTTTTTCAATATTTTTTTTTCCTGTATTATTAATTGTTGACACATGATCTAAGATGTATAAATTCTAAATTTCAGCTTTCTTCATTAACATCTTCAGGTGGCGCACTAGAATAGAACTTTGACGTATAAAACTAAAAATTTGGGTCTCAAAACGGTGCAAATTAAACAGTTTGAAATAATATAAGTTTATTTTTTTTTATTAAATATGTAATGTAAATAGACATAAGAACACAACAAGTTGAATAAGCAAAAGTTTCAAATGCCTGCATCAGATTTTGTCGAACCTTCGGTAGTGTGGAAATATTGATATTTCGTTTCAAAAAATGGCAAGTCTTGTCTGGACTTGATCTTTGTTCTTATGTAACCATCTCTTGCCTCTTGCCCACAAACAGATACTGCAGCCTCGGTAACAAGCTTAACGCATCGTTCTACTGCCTGGGTGTGGCAAGGGAACTTCTGCAAATATATTAAATTGTCCTTTGAAGAAATCATGTTAGTTATTTCTGTGTCACTGTATTTCATTGTCATCGGTGGTTCGGTTACTTTTTCCTTTGACCAGTCTATTAAGTCGTAATAGTTTAATGCATCTTTTTGTAGTTGAGGAAGCTGAAACTCACGAACTTGCTTGTCTTTTTTCTGTTGTCTTGCCTTTAGTATCCTTCGAAGAGCAAGCTCCCGTATGTGTGACTGGTCATCTTGTAACATAGCTAGCAATAAATTTTCTGGATGTACGAAGAATGAATTTCTTTGGATAGTTCTTAAAACGATGTTCTTAAGGTCATCCCGCAAATATAACGATCTTTTGAGCATGCTAAATATATGAATCGGGCCATGTTTACACGAGGGCTTGGTTTTGATGTCAAACCAGGTTGGTGCATACACTTTCACAATGAATATGACAAGCTCCTTGAGGTTCTCCGAAGGATTATCTGTTCCAACATATAAACGAAGAATCCTGTTTGCACAAGTTAACCATCGGGAATGTGCCAGCTTTCCTGGATCCTTGTTAGCTAGGGCGGGCGAAATTGAACCCCGAGAAATAGCTGAGCACATTTGATGCAAATATTTTTGATCTGTGCTTAACGAGTCAGCATCCACACCCGGAAGTTCTGCAATTACTGCTTTGAAATTCACCACTTTAAAGTTAAGGTACTTTTCAAGCAATTTTCCAATGCTTCCCGAAAAACTATTAGGGCCTGTTGTGGTTCCATCGAGACTGGCAAACAGATGGCGAAGCGGCAGTTCATTCGCATGTAATAAGCACACAAACCATTGTAAAGGACGTCCAAAATGTTTTTCTAATAATACAATGACGCCGTTCTTATGTCCTGTATTTACAGCAGTACCATCACAACCAACTGCTACCAAAGATGAACGAAATTCAAAACTTTTTTCCAAAAATTCAACTATACTCCTTTCAATAGTAACTGCTTTTCCCGAATCAATTGAAAGATGTCCGATGTACTCTGAATCGGGCTCCGATATTAATGAGATGTGTTCTTCAGTGACAGTCTTTCGATGTGATATATTTTCAGTCTTAGTCATGAATAATGTTTTATCTTTACGGCCGTCGAAGTACAGTGCGGATATAGATTTTCTTAAACCTGCAGCTTCACATTGTAAACCTTGACGTACTTTTTGACGCTCTCGTCGTAATTTACTGCGGTCTATTACTTTTGATGAATTTTCACTACTGATGACATTTAAATCCAGCATAGCAGCGTTCACTATAATAGCTGCCGATCTATCAGAAACCCCAGTTCGATCACAAGCTGTAGCCAGATTCCGTAGTTTATTTCTCATTTGAAGAGTTTCTTTCTTTTTTTTTGCCATACAGGGTTTTAAGGGGCAAAACTCATTAATTTCACTGTCTGATATTTCAGTTGAAGTACTATCAGAAAAACATTCCACAACTGGAACCGCAGTTGAAGTGCTTGGAGTATCAGCCATAGTTTTCAAAAATTTTTCGTATTTTCGTTTCCTAAGATCCTTACGATGTAAAGATTGGGTTGCCACCTGATCAATAGATCCAATATACATTTTACGATTCTTTCGTTGGTCTTTTAAAAAGGGTTCTTCTGCAATGGGTACTTTAGTCACACATTTACATATTTCTCTTGAAATACATTTGCATGTTGCAATATCAAACAACTTTTCCAGAGAATCTTGGAAAAACTCCTGCTTTTTTGATTCATTGCGTAGTTTCTTCATACCTTTGTACTTGTAATAATATGAAATTAACCGTGCAACAATTTGTTGATGACTGATGGTAGGGAGTGATGCTTTCTTCCATATTTTTTCGACGTCAGTAGAAACTATTTCACTTACCTCTTTGATTGAAGGGTCTTTTCCATTATTCAATGCAATTAAATCGTTTCTAATCCACAAATAATGTTTAATAATATCAAAATAAGTTGGTAACATATTACAATTCAGTTTTTGTGGGTCACCAAAAACAGGGCAACGCGAATTTTCACGAGTCTTAGGCATTTTAATGAATTAATAACAAGAGTATTTAGTATTTTAAGAATTTATGCCGAAGATATTTTTATAAAAGTAAGCAGGAACTAGTTGAATAAATTGATACTTAAATAGTTAAACACGCACAACTAGACAATATCGACAGCGGTACTAACAGACTAACACATCACTACAGCAAAAAAAAAAATATTTAAACTTTCTGTGAATTGGGAGAAGAATAAATAGAACTGAATTTATTTTTTGAAATCAAGCATTTTTGACCAACTGAAGATAAAATCATAGGCTGCTGATTTAAAATAACTCTGAGTTGAGGGAAGAATTTTAAAATATTTGGTATTAATTTTATTAAATTCAAGTTGCCTGCGCCACCTGAAGATACAATCGTAGGTACCTGATTTTTTGCATAGATGATGCGTTAATATAGGGTCACCATTTAAAAACACAGGAACAAAAAAAATAAAAAAAAAAATTTTTTTTGTCAAATTCGCTCCAGTCTACTGTTCATATCAACAGAATAGAGCGTATTCAAAAAAGATTTTTGAGATTTTGTTTGCGTTTTCTGCCATGGTTAGATAGAATTGCTTTGCCACCTTACTCTCAAAGACTTCAACTAATAAAACTTCCATCCCTTTTAAGTCATCGTGATTACCTACAATTCTGTTTTATTGTGCGGTTAATTAATGGATCAACTACAGCCCCATCAGTCCTTTGTCGTATTTATTTTAATTTTAGTCGTTCCAGTTTAAGAAGGCAATTGCCTCTGTGTAACATTTTCAGTCGATCCAACTACGGTGCCAATAGCCCTCTCAATCTCTTCATCAACATATTTAATAAATACTATGCCATATTAAATTCCACAAATGATAATGTTAAATCTCGCTGTTTTAAAAATAGATTTTGTATCCAATATTTTTAATATACTCGTAGATATAAGATTTATGTATGTATCAATTTATGAATATATCTCTAGTTTTAATTTAAATTTAGAATGTACCGTTAGTATTTAACGAATTCAAATAAATAATAATAATAATAATAATAATAGTGCTACCAGTTGAACTTTTTCCCATATATTTTAAAGAGCAAAACATATAAGATTTTAATAGAAAAAAGTAACAAAACCGGAGAAAAAGTAACATCGTAACAAAAGTATAAAAAAATTAAAAAGTGTAACACTTTTGTTACACTTGTAACATTGTGTCAACACTGGCCACAAACTGCCAAGGATTGGTCTTATTATTTGTTAATAGTCATGGCGAAGGCAAGACGAATCGGGAACTGAATTCATTTAATCTCAAAGGGCATATCCGTTGGGATTATTGTAATCCTCGGAATGAGAACAAACTCATCTTTAAATTTTCCTTTGAGTATCGGCGCGTGAATCACATTACTCATGAGTTTTTTGTCACCAAACGCGTTCCATTGCATAGTTTTGGTTGGTTTAGATTTCGAAGCATGATGACTACCGAGCCCGCCTTCAGATATAAATTGTGCGGTGGTAAACCAGGCACATCCAAGGAGGGCGCTGCGAAACAAGGCCCCAGGAAATTAGGCCCCAAAATAAAAATGAAACAAGACCCCAAAAGTATGCAAGCAATACAACAACAACAAAAAATTGCATATTTTGGAGGATAATTTCACATTTTGGGGTCTAATTTCATTTTAAAAATTGGGGTGTTATTTCATAATGTAATTAATCCCCAATATTGGAATATGAAATAAGGCCCCAATAAAATGTTTGGAGTCTAATTTCATTTATAAAATTGGGGTGTTATTCCATTATGAAATAAAACCCTAACATCAAAAAATGAAATAAAACCGCAAAAAATGTTTTTGGGGCCTTATTTCATTCTTCTTATTTTTAGTTTTTTTTTTCTTAAAATGTTAGAAGACATTGGTAAAGAAACGGTTAACAAAGCTGTAATATCTTGTTTTGGACAGGCATCATTTGTTTTAATTAGCTTGTAACGATAACGAGTGCATCGGTTCGGTTTCAAACGTCGTTTAGTGCATTCAAAGTATTCGCTATTATCCTAGGCTGTACAAGGAAGTTAGTTTATCAATAAGAGTTGAAAATTCGCGCGAGTTTTTATAATTCATGTGGAGTACTTTGATGAGGTAACTCTTTTAACTCTTATTGATTAACTAACTTCCTTGTACAGCCTAAGATAATAGCGAATACGTTATTATGAAAAAAAAAAAATTTATTTATTTGATGAAAAGAAATTAATGCACATTATAATTACCTCATGCGTTGACATGGTTCCAAATGAGGACATTTTTAAAGAGGAGGTATCTTCGGATGAGGACATTTTGGAGGAAGGACCAAACGAAGCTATCACTTCTTATGACAATTCTCACCTTTGCGTAGTATGCACCAATTTGTCTTCGAATATATTGCTACTGCCTTGCAAACATCTAAAGATTAGCGAAGAATGCAGCCTCAAATTGCTGGCTGATGCTATTGCCAACGGTCGTCCAAATTTTCAATGTCCTTGCTGCAGACATCTGGTACAAAATACAATGAAAGTGTTCATTTGAATTTTGGGGTGTATTTTCATTTATTTTTGAATAAGGAACTAGATATCTACCTAATCATAAAATGTTATTTGGGGTCTTATTTCATTTGTAAGGCTGTGGTTTTTTTTTGGTTTTGGCTGTATTTTCATTTTTTTTGGAAAACAAAATAAAATTTGGGGACTTATTTCATTTTGTTTTTGGGGTGTCTTTTCATTTTTTGGGGCGTAATTTCACAAAAGAAAATGGGGCTTCATTTCGTTACGAAAAATCACCCCAATTTTGGGGGCTTATTTCATTCAAGGTTTTGGGGCCTAATTTCCTGGGCCCTTGTTTCGCAGCGCCTCCAAGGAGCTTAAAAATTCAGCTCAGTTCCTCTTTTGATGAGACGAAATTGCAAAAATTCGGAGGAAATTAAATCAATCCGCTTGATTCGTTGACAGTTACTCGACCATTACCGATACATGAGCAATTGCTCAGAAAAATCTTCAGGTGCATCATTCAGCAATGCCTCTCTCATGTTTGTTGTCTGCTGAAGTTTCTTCACATAGCGCCATAGATTCGATGATTTGAGGCAAGCATTTATTTCGTCTTCAGCCGTTGATCTTGGAATTACTGGCAGTGCTTGGCGGAAATCGCCAGACAGTAAAATCAATGCTTCTCTAAAACATCTCGAGTCATTACGTAGATCTTATAATGTTTGGTTAGGTTCTTCTAATGCACGTTTTTGCGCCACTGTACCTTCGTCCCAGATGATGATTTTCGATGATGGTTCTTCAATAGTTTGAAGATTTAACGGCAATTTTAATGCTGAATGAGCCATACGGCATTATTCTAACAATGTGGCTGCTATCCCAGAAGAAGCAACTGCAACGGCAGTGTTGGATCTCGCACGAACAGTGGCTAAAACTACTGACATGAGGAATGTCTTACCAGGTCAAGGAAGTATAAACCACCATTTCCATTATCAATTGCCTTATATGATAAAGTTTTGTTAAAAAAACCACCCCCAGGAATTTAAGTTTTTTTTTACCTATCAAACACAGTAAGAATTTTTAAAATCGAATACCTCTTTTTGCTTTCAGCTCATTTCCCCTATTAAACAGCTATACATCTTGTTAAACATAATTAGCCTTTAAGCCAACCGCAAACTTCAACATTTCAAAACAAAGAGAACTTTTTTAATTTGGAGGTGTGGTTTCTGAGTTTAGTCTTAGCAAACAAACTTATTCAATGGCCCGGCTGCGGTGTGTCTTTCTTCACCTTGTAGCCAGACTTCATGATCGTCTTTGACCAAACTTTACAGAAACACAAATATTACCTGAAAGCTTAAGGTCAATTGGATCGGCGGTTTCGGAGTCCCTAAAATATTTTCAAACCAACAAAAAATACATTAATTTTTATACATATGTACATACACATACATACATATACATATATACCCTCTAAACCAAACTCCAAAGTGTCAAAAAATGTTAAATGCTTTGAACTGGGAGTTAAATGTAATGTTAGAAAGTCTCCATTGACCCGAGCCCCAACGTCATTCTGTATCGACGTATTAATGTACATATGTATATACAAATACAAACATATATTGCAATAGTGAGGAGTGCATGTGTAACAACATAATGCACGCTTCTTACAATAAAGAGCTGCTGTCTATACATGAAAGAAACGGCAGCGAAAAATACCCCAAGAATAAGGGGGAATTTTTAGGGATACACTAACAATTATTACGAAATTACATACACATACACATACACATACACATACACATACACATACACATACACATACACATACACATACACATACACATACACATACACATACACATACACATACACATACACATACACATACACATACACATACACATACACATACACATACACATACACATACACATACACATACACATACACATACACATACACATACACATACACATACACATACACATACACATATACATACACATACACATACACATACACATACACATACACATACATACATCATACAAATACACTTTCTATAGCAATTGCAAACTTCAAGAGCACCTGTATCTTTATAACTTTGTTTATGTTTTTGACTTAAAAACAAAAACAAAAAAAATATTAATATAAAATCCTGACTGATTGATATTTCAAATAAATGAATTCTCAGTTCCGCTAAGTTAGTTTTTAGTGTATTTTTTATTTTCCTTTTATTATATTTGTTCGTCAATTTTCTTATGTTTTTAATACCCTATAGCCTATTGGGGACGGAGACTAATACAACAAATCAAAAACCATGCAAATCGGTCTAACTGTTCTCGAGTTATAAGTGTTCGAACAAACACGACTTTGTTTTATATATATAGACTAGCCTTTACCCGCGGCTTCGCTCGCGTTTCAGCTGAAGAAGTAGACTGTAGCTTGAGGAGTATAGTCTATCGTAATCTAGCTTCTTCTTCTTTTATAGCTTTTTAATTTAATACCTACATTTAACCGTGATAAAAAGAAACTTATATGCTATTCCAGACTATAATCTATCTCTGTGCTAAATTTCATTCAGATGAGTTCAACCATTCTGGTGTCATTTCAAAAACTAAAACAAACCTATCGCACGGGAACCATACATTTTACCGGGATAAAAAGTAGCCAATATGCTATTCCAGACTATAATCTATCTCTGTGCAAAATTTCATTCAGATGAGTTCAGCCATTCTTGTGTAATTTCAAAAACAAAACAAATCTATCCCACGGGCACCATACATTTTACCAGGATAAAAAGTAGCCAATATGCTATTCCAGACTATAATCTATCTCTGTGCTAAATTTCATTCAGATGAGTTCAGCCATTCTTGTGTAATTTTAAAAACTAAAACAAATCTATCCCACGGGAACCATACATTTTACCGGGATAAAAAGTAGCCAATATGCTATTCCAGACTATAATCTATCTCTGTGCTTAATTTCATTCAGATGAGTTCAGCCATTCTGGTGTGATTTCAAAAATTAAAACAAATCTATCCCACTGGAACCATACATTTTACCGGGATAAAATGTAGCCAATAAGCTATTCCAGACTATAATCTATCTCTGTGCTAAATTTCATTTAGATCCGTTCAGCCATTCTGGTGTGATTTCAAAAATTAAAACAAATCTATCTCACGGGAACCATACATTTTACCGGGATAAAAAGTAGCCAATATGTTATTCCAGACTATAATCTATCTCTGTGCTAAATTTCATTCAGATGAGTTCAGCCATTCTGGTGATATTTCAAAAATTAAAACAAAGCTATCCCACGGGAACCATACATTTTACCAGAATAAAAAATAGCCTTTCTGCTATTCCAGACTATAAGCTATCTCTGTGAAAAATTTTATCCAGATCCGTTTAGCTGTTCTGGCGTGAGTTAGCAACAAACATCCAAACATCCAAACATCGTAAATTTCACATTTATAATATTAGTAAGATAGCTAATTTTTTTGTTCTTGATTTCAGAACCAGGTGCAATGAGTTAGACGAAACCATCACACCTTTCTCTACGTCGCGTCGTCAGATTTGGATATAAGTCCAATATTCGCCAGCGTAAGTGGAAGTTATGATTCTGATGCAACATATTCCAGCACTTCGTCTGTGTCGGCTTCAACTTACTTACTTAAGGTGGCGCAGACAGTCCATTGTGGACCACGGCCTCAACCAACAATCCTCGCCAGCTAGGCCGGTCCCTAGCCAGTGGCCTCCAGTTGCGCACACCAAGTTGGTTGAGGTCGTTTACCACTTGATGGAGCCACCTTAGATGGGGTCTTCCAGAACAACGTCGGCCCTCCGGGTTGGAATTGAAGACTCGTCGGGCAGGAGCGTTTTCGTCCATACGCTCCCCATGACCCAGCCATCTAAGCCGCTGAATTTTCAGCTTCTTAACCAAGTCAATGTCGCTGTATAGCCCGTACAGTTCGTCACTGAACCTTCTCCTCCATACTCCATTGATACATACAGGCCCGAATATCACCCGAAGAATCTTTCTCTCAAAGCACCCCAGCCTGTATTCATCCGATTGTGTCAGTGTCCACGCTTCTGCCCCATACAGCAGGACTGGGATGATAAGCGTCTTGTATAGTGTCTCCTTGGTCCTTTGAGAGAGGGCTTAACTACTAAGATGCCTTCTTAGCCCGAAGAAACAGCGATTGGCAAGAGTGATTCTTCGACTGATCTCTTCACTGATGTTGTTCTGAGAGGTTATAGTGGACCCCAAATAGACAAAGTCCTTGACAACCTCAAAGTTATATCTGTCCATTGTGACGTTTTGTCCGAGCCTACGGTGATGATCTACTTCACCCGAGGACATCATATACTTTGTTTTATCTTCATTTACAGCCAGACCCATTTGAGCCGCTTCCACTTCAATACTTGCGAATGCTCTCACTGACAGCGCGCTTTGTTCTTCCAATAATGTCAATATCATCAGCATAGCCAAGTTATTGAACGGATCTAAAAAAAAAATCGTACCGCTGGTGTTGACATGCGAGTTGCGTACGATTGCCTCAAGAATGATGTTGAAGAGGTTACATGACAGCGCGTCACCCTGTCGTAAGCCTTTCTCGACATTAAATGAGTCGGTGGTGTTCTTACCAACCTTGACGGAGCAGCGCGCGTTCTCCATAGTCATCCTGCACAATCGAACGAGTTTGGCAGGGATGCCAAGAAGTGACATGGCTCTGTATAGCTCGTTCCTGTTTACGCTGTCATAGGCGACTTTAAAATCGGTAAAGAGGTGAGTATCGATCTGGAATTCTTGGGTCTTTTCCAAAATCTGCCGAAGTGTGAAAATTTGGTCAACGGTTGACTTAAAAACCACACTGATAGGGGCCAATCAGTTCACGCGCGAAAGGGTTCAGACGTTCACACAGAATGGCCGACAAGATTTTATAGGTGACATTAAGGAGACTTAAACCTCTGTAGTTGGCGCAGCTTAGAGTCAGCTTCAACTCCTGCCAACAAATCGAAGAATGCCTTTGATGGTCTCTGCAACCGGTTTGGAAACGCCATAGGAGCTTTGGAGGACTGATTTCGATCCACAAATGCGAACCAAACTGACGAAAGTGACGAGGTCTTTCTGCGTACCGCACTTTCAATGATGAAAGATCTGCCTTTTTACGAAAAGGATCAACTTAAGATCCAATTTCTTTAAAAAATTTCTGAGGCAAGGCTTCAACATCTAAATCACTAAATGTATTCATTGTTTTTTTTCTTATAAATAAAAGTTATAATGTTTTTTAAGTTCAACTTTAGTTTTTTAATTGCGATTATAGGAACTATAAAGTGATATTGCCAATTAGGCTATGAAGGTTTTCAAAACGATTCAACCCACAGGAATGATTTTTATATATTTTAAGATTTTGTATCAAATTTCGCTACTAACTGCATCTTTAGATTTCAATTTGAAACAAATTTCAACAAAATCCTAGAACGAAAGAAGTTTTCTTAGATTTCAATTTGTATTCTTCCATCCAGCCATGGTATTGTCTATGGTCAGGGTTCTTATTTGCGTGAAGAACATCATTATATATTATAAGAATAAAGTAAGGAGATCTAAAATGAGTTAAAAACTTTATACTTTATTGAAGAAGTAAGTATACATGTACAAATTCGATTATTTTTAATTGTGTTCTGAAAATTCAGAAATTTTATTTCTCATGTATAGTACGAATTTGCCATTATAGCGATGGCGATTAGTTGATGGCGCGATTGAAGGAATATTGTTTCCAACTTCACTTCGCCATAATCCATCGTAATGTTGTCCATCAGAATTTTCCCAATCCACATAATTACTAGGACAATATGAAACACCATTGCTTTTATTAAACATTATAAAGTTGTGTAGAGCCACGCATGCCATAACAATTTTTTCTGCGTTTTCTGGCAACATATTATGTAAAGTAGTTAGAAGTATGCGCCATCGAGCTACTAAGATTCCAAAACTGTTTTCGATTGTGCGTAGGGCTCTAGACAATCTCTTATTAAAATTTTCTCTTTCCAATGGGAATAGAATACCTGAATACGGTCACATCAGATGTTTTCCCAAAGGAAAGGCTGCATCACCAACGAAAAAATGAGGCAGTATCGTGTCCGTGTTTGGTAATCTTCTTGGTGAAGGACTTGCAAGCTCATTGCCCAAAAGTCGTATTCCAAACCGACTTACTTGAATAATCCCTTTATTTATGCAAAAATTAAGTACAATTACAAAATAGCCTTTGGAATTTATTATATACATTTTACCTCCATCGCTTTGGCTCCCATAAGCATGGACATCAACATAACTAAACCGATACCTTGCGTCACAAACAGCCATCATTACAATGCTGAATTCCTCCTTGTAGCTAAAATACTGGCTACCACTAATGGGTGGACATCTAATTGGTATGTGTTTTCCAATGGCTAGTACACAATTTGGCATGTTCCATAAGTTCCAAAAATCCAAACATATTTCATTATAATCGTTGGTGTTTGGTTCACTCGCGTACACAGGGAAAAGGGCTTTCCAAAGCATTTTTGCTGTCTCCAACACGATTAACCTGACCGTTTCTTTTCCCATTTTGAAGGATCAAGGAAGAGACTGTAGAGATGCTCCTCGTGATAAATAACTTGTGGAAATAAATGTCTTACTATCGTAAGATATGCACATAGTACTTTTGAGTAACTATACTTACAATAAAGTCACCGCCAAACGACACGCTGCACTTATAGGAGTCCTTATAGACGACTTCGTTAAGAGGGGCTTCATTATATTAAATAATGTGTTGTTAACACATGGTATATATAAAAAATTGTCCACTATCTTGATTTTTAATTTTTAGGAAGGTGACATTATAGAAACCATTTTTATTTCGATCCGGATTTATTTGTCGCACACAGCAAGAACGTTTCTTTTTATTTTTATCAATAAAATCTTTGATGTCTTTTAAAGCTGAAAATGTCTCAATTAACAAATGCAGACATTTTAAATCTTAAAAGAATTGCAAATGTTTACTATTGTTAATTTTTTCTTTTTTATAATTTTAAGACAGCTGCTAATGACAAATGCTTCTTATACTTCAGGCAATTATGGCCAACTGAAGTACTTTGTACTTAACAAATCGGAAGGAAACTTTTCGTTCGGTTTTGACAGTTGCTTACTTTTTCTTTCGCCTATTATGGTTGGGCCTTAAGTGTTTTTTTTTTGCTTCACTGATTAATGATTGTGGTTTATATATTTTAAGTTTTCATAATTATTATTTGAATTGATTTTTAAAGTTTTGTAAAATTAATTGAAAACAAAAAATAAGTGGTATGGGGCACTTTCGACTAAATCACATATAGCACTTGCAACCACGTGGTTCGTCAAGATGCCCCATGGTGGGGCACAGTCTTCATTTCAAGGTTAAATTTTTAAGCAAACAATTTAAACTGTAAAGTTTCGCATATTTGTTGTTCGGTCAATATCCCATTGACCTTGAAATGGGACTTTGAACTTCAACGCCAATAAGATCCAACGCCCCATTCGCTGACGCTGCACATTGGGTACGGCAACGGCGATACCATACATTACATTCCACCCAATTCATAAGCACCACATACGGCTTCTATTTGTTTAGATCTTCTCCTTGCCCACCACCCACCACAATCCGTCACATCAAACTCTATGCGCCGCATATGACCTATATTATGCGCCATAGAATTGATAAACACTTCAATGACACACTCACCAGATACTTTTCTATAGTAACGATAGCAAGACATGTGTATTTGCTGTCAGCCCTATAAGAGATACACATTTAGCTAAATATACACGATTGCCAGGTCTGCAAATATTGCCGGATCTGTCAGTGAAAAATTTGTCTCGATTGCCTGACAATCGTGTACACACCAAATTAATTTGCAGAAAAATTGTTTGGCTCCTAATTTGTAGACAAATATCTGCCAATTAATTTGTAGATATCTGGCAATCGTGTACACGCAAGCTGACCACCGTGTACACACCAAAAATAATTTGCAGAAAAATTTGTTCATCAATCATTTTGAAGACAAATTAATTTGCGGATGTGGCAATCGTGTGTACACAACATTTATTGGGAGATCACCAAATTTTTTTCATTTTCTTACGTTTCTGCAAATGTCTGGCAATGAATAGATTTGCAGGTGCAGTTTAAGGAACATTTGCAAATTTATTCATTGGCAGACATTTGCAGATAATGAGTTTGCAGATCCAAAATTTAATTTGGTGTGTACACGGTTTGCAGAAAATCTACAAATGTTTGCAAATCTATTGCCAGCTATTTGGCCAAACTAGATTGTCGACATTGTCAGCCAAATATTTGGCAACAGATTTGCAGACATTTGTAGATTTTTGCAAACCGTGTACATACAAATTTAATTTTCAGCTCATTGTCAGCTCATTTTCACACATTGTCAGACGTTTGCAGATCTGACAATGATTGTCAGACCTACCAATCGTGTACACTTAGCTTTAGCAACTGCATAGCATATTGGAATGCTTGGCGTATGACTGAACTGTCTCGTCACCTCCTAATACAATGGCCTGGAGTATGGACATTTGTTACCTTGCGTCGCCAATGGACTGTTCGACTGTCTGTATTTAGGATGGATAAATACTGCATCGCAGGCGACCACCTTATGATTTAGCATAATACGAAAATGAGCCCTCAACGTATAATAGTGGCTACCGCTGGATCGGGTACGTTTTTTTTTGGCGTGAAGATGGATATCTAACGTATGGCCTTGGTATCAACTACTGGACTCGTTCCACTTGTTGGACTTCTGATCGTGGGAGGATGCTGACATTGCACTTCACAGCAGTAGATTCCTTGGAATCTCTACTGCGCTACTTGGGACTTATTCGTGGCTTCTGGTGGAGAAGCAAATCTGGTGGCTGGTTTTGGCAGTCTTTTGTCGTCAATTATCAGACTTAGTCGCGGTCGTGGTTTTGGATTATTTTGAATTAAACTAAAATAAAATTTTCCCTGTGATCTGACGATCGGGCGTAAAGAAATATAAACATAAATTTGTAGTGTAATAAACAAATTGCCGTATAAAGTCGAAAAACTAATTAATTAATTACAATTATTTGTGTAGGATCTCCTTTAAACAAACAAGCACACTTACTAACGAAGACGGAAGGCACATATCCATACAGACACACAAAGAATAAACCGGTACGAAGAGACGACAAAAAACGAATGAGATAGGTAACAACGGAGACGCGATAAGTTGAGTGGACATTTGTTCTATTATCCCTAAATAAAAATAAATAACAAATAAGTAAAATTTGTTTAGCCTTATAAAACTATATAAACAATAAAATTATGTGCCGGCTATCGGATTTAAATTGAATACGTAGTTTCATTTACTGCGATGCAAGTGGGCTTCACAAGAAAGAAGCAACAATTTGTAGTGTTTCGCGCGACAAAGAGATAAAACCCTACATTTGCAATACTCAGTGTGTCGAATCTACCCCACCCTTCCCTTATAATAATTATATAACATAATTATTGTTTGTGAGCATCATACACGAATTGCCTGAACTTTTGTTTGCTGTCAAAGCGGCTTTGTGAAGCAATATGTTGAAATTTGAGCAATATGTTGTGATGAATTCAACCAATATCAAGGAGCAGGAGCATCGAGTAGTAGTTCTTTGCTATTTTCTGGCGATTAGTTATTCGATGCCAAAAAGTAGACTGACAATTTTAAAGGAGTCTGTGAATCTTCTGATGGTGACGGCCGGCGTCTAATTGAATTCCGTTCCAAGGTTGATTAAACTTGATTTCGCTGCAGACATTTTTGTTCAGATATGTAGATGAATCCACCATATAGAATTACTTTCGAGCAAATATCTAAGCTGATTTTGGGCACAGATATTCGAAAATATAATAAAATGAGAAAAACCACATTTTTTTCGGCTAAAACCTCCATTATGGAATATGTATTTAAGATCTTAGAACTCATATCAAGAGCAAATATTCATGACAAAAAAAAAACAATTTAGTTTATACAGAATTCAACTAATACCATCGTGTTCTTTGAAGCTTTTCTGGGTAAAAATATATACAGTGTAGATATTTTCTACTTAAAGATTATTAAACAATATGTAATATAGTGTTATAATAAGTAAGGAAGTTCATTATGTATTTTTGTATGTAGATTGTTGAATAATTAAAACAGCTTTATAATTTCTTAAAATAAATAATATTGTTTATAATGCTGCCACCTAATTGATCATAAGATAAATAATATATAATTAGTAAATTGCCGTTTATTATTAAAAGGATACATTGAACAAAAGTTTTTTAACAGTGATTTTTTGTTAATGTAGCTTAATTAGTGCTTAAAATGGAAAAGTAAAATAGATTCAATAAGATTTGTGTAAAATGTTTACATATACTTCCATTTTAAAATAGGTAAACGAGTACGAACACACTCTTTAAATCTTAAACCAGATACAATTAGGACTAAGAAGACAAAGGTGAGTACTTTTTTATCACACATCTTGGTGTTCATCGTGGTTTTTTGTCATCCAGATGCCAGGAGTTAGGTTTGATGTTTTGTTAATCGCTTGGTTAATATTATTGTTATTAATGTTTGACGATTGTTGATTTGGTGAACGTTTTGTTTCGTTCATTACCAATGTTGTGAGTGTTGTATTTTGTTTGCTTATTGTACGTGGATTTGAAATAAGGATAGATAAAACACCACCAATAATTATTAATGAGGCAAATGCCATTTGCGGCACAAGCTGCCCAAAAATCACAGTTGCCCCCACAAATGGGGCTGAAAGTAGACAAATTCTGGCCCAAACTATTGTCGAATATGCACATATCTTCTTTTTCTCTTCAGAGACTAGTTCTGTTGTGCATGTGGTAAGCATTGCCAGAGTACAAGAGATGGCAGCTTTTGAAATCATAGCAGATACCATAAGGAGGGCTATTCGTAGGTTACCTTCAACTAGACAATTATTTTTTATTAATACAGAATTTTTAAGAAAAATCTAGTTTAAGTTCATACTTACTGTAATCTGGTATTAACCAGGCTGATAAGGCTATAATGCCAGCAATAATGTTAAATGTGCCTGTGCATTGCCACTTCATACTGCTTCTAAGAATTAGGAACAATCCGATAAAATTTCCACATATTTCAGAGCAACCAGCTACTACCGTGTTAATCTCCAAATGCTCTCGGCTGAAGGAACGTATATTGAGCAACATACCGTAATAGACTACTATGTACAAGGCCCAACATAGATGAACACATACCATGTGGCGAACTGCTCGAGGACCTTCCCACAAGGACCACCACCCGGATGGAGGAGCTGCATCCATATGTGATATTGCTTGCATTTGTAGTTGTTGGTCTATATCAATTGGAAGAGAGTATTTTGTGCCATTCATTTCAACGCACTTTAGCAAAATTGCTTTAGTCTCAAGGACCCTACCCCTTTGCAACATCCAACGAGGAGAATCAGGAATCCACCTGTAAAATAAATTGAAAGTAACTTAAACATTTCAAAAGAGACGAGAATGTTGTTTGCTTTTTCAGAAAATATATACATAACAAAAATGGGAAAAGGAACTGCTTCTAGCAACTAATGTATTTCAAAATATAAATATAATTTACCTATATTTTGAAATATGATCCTTATTTTAATTTTTAATATTTTATTAACATATTTTCATAGTATTTACATAGTTTCAATATAAAAGGGCTTAATAATAATAATTCTTTTGAGAACGTCGTCAAGAAAAGAACTCACTTCAAAATCAAAAAGAAGTAACAGTACACCAAAAACAAAGTAAAAAGTCTCGGCGTCACTTTGTTGCTCAGCAGGCTTTGTTAAAAATAAAGCTCTCGACTTTATCTTCGTTATAGATGAAGTGAGAGAAAAAATTAAAAACAAACATGATGTTCAATTTTGTGTGGTGAAAAGCTATTTTAAATGATTGCGGATCTCCCCAAAAAACATAATTAACCTAAAAGATTTGTACAGATTCTTATTTTTGAACTTCAATTTTATTGAATTTATTTATTTATTGCCCGTTAGTTAAGTTTTTTTCCATTTGTTTTTCTTTTAATTTATTTTAATTTGTTGAATAATGTTTACTTGATAAATCTTCAACTATGTAGTTCATTTATTTTTTATTTTTAAATTCAAAGTAGCATTTAAAAGACAAGATACGAGCAACAAGAGTCTTTGAACTTCAAGAGAAAGCAGCTAAAAGTATAAAAGAGATACTTGAAATATTAAAATCTGGAGAAGAAATCTAATAATGACTAATTGCCTGAAATTTAATCTACTGGATTGAAAATGAAATGAAATTTACGATTGTGATATACCTATTGGTCTTTTTTCTTATGTGAGACTATTAAAATGATGTGTTTTGATATTTGTATTTGCGTATAACTTCTTTTTTATAATATTTTGTGTTTTTTTTGTTGATCTGTCAAGAGCCTAATTGCATTCAGCCGGTTTACATTTTACAACCGTTCTATTTCGGACTAAGTTTTTGCATTTTCGGAAACTAGTTATATTCCTAATTTTTTCATTCTTTTCCTCTATGAATTCTTCCTTTTTACGTTGAAATGCCTCTGCTAATTTGTTAAAATCTTCCTAACCAATGTTTTTACAAATGAAATCAATGAGCTTAAATTTTGTTGTGGAGTCTAAAGTATCGTTACAGTGAGCATCACTGTGAGCTAGCGAGGGGACATGTTAAAAATTTGCTCTTGATAAATTTAATAAAAAGCACTAAAAACAAAAGTTTTCGAAAAAAAAAATAATAAAATTGTGTTCATTCTAAAATCGTCTTTAAACAAAACTGTGTGAGACTTGGAGGAAAGTGAAGAACATAAGTTTTACATCGAATTTTAGACGAGAAGAGGTAAAATTTCAGAATAAGCTCAAAAAGCTTTTTTACTTGTTTTTTTTTTTTGTTGTTGTATTGTATCCACCAACGCTCTGTCCATATACGTATTTTAACCGTGTTTGTGTTAGACAAAACACAAAAAAAAAAATACATCTAAACTGAAGCACGTTAAAAAAAAATTTATTTCTCTTTACCTTAAGCTAGTATTACACGGTCATCGAAATCTGTCATTGCAATGACATTCTGACGTCATAATGACGTAACTATCTGTCCTTAAGTCGTCATGTCGTGTGATCGCCATCGTAGAATGCTGTCATTGCACTGACAACCAGAATGATTGTGCTTGTCATTCTGGTTGACAGGAATTTTAACGTCATCGAAATGACAATTTTCGATGACCGTGTAATCACCCTGTCATTGTTGATAGGACAACATGACAGATTTTTTGATTGGTTTGTCATTGCAATGACAGTGTCCCAAGAATGACATGGCAGGAATTTCTGCCATGTCATTGTTGTCAAGGTAGACGGAATAATGATAGAAATGGTTGGCTGTGAAATTCGGAAAAGGTACTGCAATGACCTTAAATTGTCACCACTTGCCAGGTAACGCAGTGTGAGTACTAATCACACCTCCGCGGAAATGCTAGTTCGCATATTGGTGTCTTGTTTTGATATTATAGGAGCCACTAAATTTAACAAAAAGTCAAATTGAGTGGCTGACATCCGCAGGAAATTGCGATATAGCTCCGGTTCCTCAGCTCGCAATTCCCGCAGCAACTTGGACTAGAAGCCTTCTGTATCACGGCGAAGCAACCATTTTTTTGACCACACAGAACGAACTCTTCGTTGTGGTCTTTGGTTGTCGTCGTCTTCTTCCTCTGAACTATCCTCCAATAAATATGTTGCTAGGATTGCCATCTCCACAATATTTTTTCTCGACATTTTTGGTTTTAAATTATTGGAATTATATTATTTATTGTTTATAATATGAGGAACTCCACAAATTCACGTCAATTTTTCAGTCACCATAACTCAATTTATGAATGTCGTGTGATCGTCATTGCGAAAAATGACTTCTGTCATCGTGGTTTCAGGTCGCCATCAACTTTCAAAGTTTTGAAAGTGGTCAAGTCGTGTAATCGTCATTCTTTTGCATGTCATGGCAATGACATCGAACGTCAAAAATTACAATGACAAGGTCTGCCCGTCATTGCATTTTGGGACACCAATGACAGACTTGCGCCATTCGTGTGATCGTCACTGTAGCTAGCAATGACACTGTGATAAATGACAGTGAACTGACGTTACATTGACATATTTTCTTGTGACGTCAGAATGTCATTGCAATGACAGATTTCGATGACCGTGTAATACTAGCTTTACTCCTTCAATGTAACACGTATGAATTGAGTTTGATTTTAATAAAAGCAGAGCTTTCACCTGTTTAGCAAGGACAGCAACCCGATCTTTTTTTGCCCAAAAATTTAGGCTGTGTGTCAATTGCGTTAAAATGTAAGTTAAATTTGATCCCATGGCTAAATTTTGACAGGTTAAATTGGGATATTATTTAGCCTGCTGCCAGAGCAGGTTAAATTTTAGCCAGTGGGTTAAATTTTGACGTTTTCCTTCCTTATGAAGGTGTAAGAGAGATGGAGAAAAATATGAACCTTCTTTATTTACTTCCGCTTACTCATAATTCACGATGTCTCCTTTTCCATTTAATCTAATGACTTGTGATACAACGTTGATATATCAAAATAATTATTATAAAATACTTCCTGAAATGTGTGTTCATTTTGCAAACCGAATCGATTGTTTATGTTTTCAAATTATTATTTTTCTCAAATCATTTTTGGAAAAACTAGTATTCCCAGACTTGTTAATAAATTATCTGAGATGGGAAATATTTTACAGATATTTGGGATTGTTGTTTTATAAAATAAAATTGTTGGTGCAAAATCAAATACAAATATATAAAAACATAACTTATATGAGTTAATTTTTATTTTGGTATTTTTTAAGCTGTCTTTTGTGTAAAAAAACTAATATACTTCATCAAGACACAATGTGTTCTTTAGGAAAATTTCGATGTTAAAATGGGAAATAATGGCGAAACGTAGATGACAAATATCCCTTTTAATCCAATTCAAACAGCAAAAAGCTAAAATTGTGCCCATTTCGATCTAAACGTCAAAATTTAGCCATGGGATCAAATTTAGCCAGCATTTTAACGCAATTGACACACAGCCTTAGTTGGTGTCAGCATTTGCCGCAACCATTGTATAAATCAAAATCACCACATAAATGAAAATCTGAACTTGAATTCGAAAAGGTCGTTAAAAGAAATATGCCCCGAATTAAATAGTACACTCATTAAAAAGTCTTGTTGCACCAGTAAAATGTCTGAATCAGCAATAATGAGTAATCTTATTGGAGAAATGAAAAAAATTTTAGACGAAAAACTAAAAGATATAGCTAGCTACAAAAGAAGACATATGTAATTAGTATTAAAGTATAAGTATCGGGACTAGAACTGGAAAACAAACAATTTATTACGTGAGGAAATTGAACAACTAAAATCTAATGATTGTGCTAAAGAGAAAAGATTAGAAGAAGCTGAAACGCCTTCGAAAAGGCTTAATATTGTGGTAAAAGCGTTGAGAGCTTAGAATGATGAGGAAGCCAAACAACAATTCCAGCAGGTTTGCCAATCTACCTTCAAAGTTTCTGTTACGGCCAACAATGCTAGAAAAATTTACACTGGCAACCAGTTCAACTCATTCTATATTTTTGAGCTTTCCAGTGTCAAAGATGTGAACTCAGTTTTGTCTTCTACAACACAACTTAGAAACATAAAAATTTCAATCGACAAGGACTTAGTGAAAGAAATGAGAGGTACCACCTTCGTCACGCTAAAAGATGTCTGTTAAAATCTAATCACACCAAAAACATAAATGTGAAAAAAAAAGTTTTCAAAACGCAATTAATTTTGAATATCTTAAGAAAACCAGTCAGTCAGTCAATGAGTCAGTTACTATTTTTGCAATTTTTGAAGCCCTGTGTCTCAGAATTTAATCATGCTAAGTATCTGGCTAGGTACAACACTGGTTGATGAGACCATGGTTGCCCTCAACTTCGCCAATATTTTGCAGCCACAACGAGAAAAAGAAAGGGGAAAACAACGACCCAAGGGAAGTTTTTATTGCGGTAAAATATACCGTAACAAATCCCACCCTTACCTAACAAGAAATGGGTTTATATTTCAAGAAAAATAAACCATTTCTTAAGGCTCGGCCAGGGCTGGAGGGTAAAAGTACAGGGTGAACAGGGTTACCATGATTTTAGAAGAAGAGAGGGTTGCTTTTTCTTGTCATCATTAATAAGTGAAGCGAATTTGAAGTTTCTAGGCTAGTTGGTTCAGAAGTTAGAAGGGGGTCGAAAATGGCCTGAGTAGGTTCCTGTAAATAAGGGTGTAGTGCCACAGTTGCTAGAACTTGGCTGGGAACTACCGTGCTCCTTTATTGACACCGACATATTGAAATTAAGCGCTGGGTGCCCGTTGATCCCCAGATTTCCTACGCCAATATGACGTCAGGAAGGGTAAACACGGTAGCACCTAAGCCAAAGGTAGCCCCACAGGCCCCCGTGCCTACGGCTCCTGCGGTGCAGGAAGATCTTATGACAATGTTACGGTCCATTCAGGGCATGATAACTGATGTCCAAAAACAGATCCGGGAGCAGGCAGCTAGGGTAGATTACCTCTACACCTTTTTGCCAGGCTACACGCTTACTGGTTAAAGGCGCGCTGTTTGGGACACACTTAAAGATCCTAGGGGTGAATGTAAATTCACTGATTAGGACCGAACGAAGAGCAAATCTTTTTCATTTGCTGCAAGATCATAGTCCTGATGTGTTACTGGCTAGTGAAACAAAGCTTAACCAGAAACACAAACTGACACACAACAAGTACAATGTCGTAAGAAGAGATCGGCCCAACTCCATTCAAGGAGGCGGAGTCGCAATCTTCATACGAAAAGGCACTAACCATAGAGTAATATACAATAATGAAGTGCGAAGATTCGGGTTGCTTGAAGTCTGCATCATCTGCATTCCTCTCCAACAGGGGAAGAGAATGTTTATGATTGCGACGTACGCACCCGAAGCACCTCAGCCCGTTAATTTTATTGCAGAGATCAACAAACTTTTCGAATGTTTAAGACTGCGCTCGGATGAAAACTACTTTCTCATGGCCAGAGATCTGAATGCCCGAAATGAATATTGGGGAAAATAAATACAAAATCCTAGAGGATACCATCTATTCATTTGGATGGGTCGATACAATGTTGAGTGTTAAGTCGATCTATTTGCTACGAACAGACCATCGTTTCCAAGAAGCGGCGGTTTTCTGGATCTTATGCTGATCAACTCAATACTGATATTAACTGACACTGTGGGTCAAACAAGAAACTGTTTACGGATGTTTGATTACGACAGTGATCACTGCGGACTCGCCGCCGTAATACAGCATCCGAATGAGCTTGTGCAGTTGGAGAAGTATGTGCCTGCGCACTCTTACAATTTTAGTAAGACGCGTTGGCCACTTTTCTCCAACGCCTTATCAAGAGAACTGCGGTCGAACAACATTTCTCCTCCAAATGACAGGAATCTGTCGAACGTCGAGATTGACAGATACCTTGGTCAGATGGATGCGACAATAAAACGAACTATGGACAGGACAATCCCACTATACAAAGAACAAGACACAACTGCAAGATACAAGAACGCGACAATCGACGCTCTCCACAAACACAAAAGTAGACTACTTACACGACTCAAACTCTTGTACAGACGGTTTACTGACACACGAGACCCCGAAATTAGGACACTAAAGTCGTAGATCAAAAATCTAAATCTGCTTACCAAGCAGAACTATAGATTATCTATGAATTTGTATTGGGATAAAAAGATTCGGGCCGTTAACTCTAGCGACCTGAGTATGTTTCCCCAAATTAATAAAATCTTTAAGAGGAATGATCAAAACGATCTTCCGTGCCTTAAGATTCCGAGGAATGCAGACAACGAAGACGTACTTACGATCGCAGGCATAGATCTAGGGAACGCCGTTTTTGATGACGATTTCTTTGTGATAGAGGATCCGCAGGAGAAAGTGGAGGCAGTACGGGCCGCTTTCCAGCAAGTGTATAAAGTGAATGTTAGCACTCGCCAAAATCACGACCTGGAGAACAGAGCTCTGGTGCACCATTTCTATCTTCGAAACAGCATTACGCAATGGCGATCTGAGAACACTGGTTTCACCAGTCGCCACTGTCGCCGAGCTAAATGGGCCTAGTTCCCTGCTTATATCGAAGGTGGAGCTACAGCTCATCTTCGAATCATTAAAGAAAAAGAAGTCAGCAGGAGTCGACTGTATACCCAACGTTGTACTGCGACATCTTCCTATGGAAGCAGTATACATTTACACCACACTGTTTAACAACGCACTGAATAGTGCATATTATCCGGTGCGTTGGAAGACAGCTGTGGTTCATCCTCTCCCGAAAAAGGGAAAGGATAGCTCCAATCCGGCAAATCTCCGGTCGATAAGTCTTCTTCCGAGTATCAGTAAGGTATTCGACAAAGTTCTCAATAGAGTTCTGACCAAATGGGCAGAAGACGAAAATATTATTCCAGACACTCAGTTTGGCTTTAAAGCGGGACATGACACCATTCATGCCACGTCTAAGCTAGTTTCTGATGTACAATGGAACAAAGCGAAGAATCAATGCACAGGTGCAGTTCTGGTTGATTTGGAGAAGGCTTTCGACACCGTCCAGCTAGAAGGCCTTTATCTAAAGCTGACCAGATTAGGCATAAGCAAACTATTGTTGTATATTCTTTATGACATGCTTAATGGTAGAAAGTTTGTTGTCAAAAGTGGCAATGCAACTTCTACCTCAACCTTCGAGATTAAAAACGGTCTTCAGCAGGGAGCAGTGAACTCTCCGATCCTTTTTAGTATTTACACCAGCAATTTGATAGGTAGTCTTACTCATGCGATTGCGTATGCCGACGACCTTGCAGCGTACAGAACGGGTCCAAAAGTTGAAGTCATCCGAATTCTCTTGCAGCGTGACTTCGACAAGATTCAGCAATATTGCGATGACTGGAAGTTAAAAATAAACTTCCAGAAATGCGAAGCTATTCTGTTTAGAACCCCATTGTCTAGGGCTTCTAGGGATACGAGAAAGAACTGGAACAATCTAGTGATTGTTGGACCAAGTGGACATCCACTGGCGAGTAAAAGTGTGGTACAGTACCTTGGTATCTGGTTAGATCAGTATCTATATATTTTAACCGACATAAAGATGCTGCTCTGTCCAGAGCCAGGAGAGCCTTTGCCCTGACAAAACGGCTGTTTTATAGCAGTCGTCTTGACAGCAGGGTAAAGGTGATTTGCTACATGGCCCTCATCCGGCCGATGATTGCCTATGGGTGCCCTGTGTAGTTTAACGTTGCCCCATCTCAAATGGCAAAAAGTTTCAGGTGTTTGAGAGGCAGTGTCTTAGAACCTGCCTTGGATTACACAGAACACCAGAGTCGGAGTACAAACATTAGTATCTCAACGAGGTCCTAAACAATGGGGCCAACATAAATAGAATAGATAACTTCTTAGTGAAGCTGATTCGCGGTCACATTGCGAGAGCGATGACCTCGTCTAACGGACATATCTTTGGGGCCTTTTACCCCAATGAAGAATACTTTCAGAGTGTATGTCTTAGCGGTTTTATCCAACCCGAGGCTTTCCTCTTTCTAGACAGTCGGGGGTTGATACAGGATAGATTGGCGGTTCCGCTAATCTACCACGTCGGCCAAACAACCGTGGATCGGCGGCTCCTTTACGATCGAGACGTCGTCGCAAGAAACGGAGCAGAGTGCCTACGGTTCAGTATTGCTGTGTCCCAGCGGGACCGTAAGGACAGGGTGAAGCAAGCTCAGTACTTCTGGTGGTTGAGCGATTCAAGAAGTGTTAATTAAAGTTGAAAAATATTCAATGCCCTTTTCAACTTACATATTTTTAAGTAGACTAGGTAGACGTTAGGTAGGACAGGCACGGGAAAAAAAAAACACAAAACATACAAAAAAATAACAAAATACATAAAGTGCTTGCTGTGGCTGTTCTAGTTTTAAGTAGTTTTAGGTATTTTTAAGTAGGTTTAATATAGCTGTAAGTTAGTTAAGTTAGTTTAAAGTTTTACATTAAAAAAAAAAATAAAAACGATTTAGAATTTGAGTTTTTTTTTAAATAAATGTTCTCAAAAAATTAAATATAAGATCATGCATTATTAAAATAAAGTTTAAATTCCACCGAAAGGTTAATTTTAAGTTTGGTTATGGTATAATTTAGAGTGCCCGCATAGGGCCAGTAAGTTAATTTTAAGTTGAAATTAAAGCTAATAATTTAAGGTTTTTGTTAGCATTAAAATAGATATTAGTCTAAGAGCCCACAGCAAATTTTGGGAGTGTAAAAGTCCCGAAAAATATTTATACCAATGGATAGATCTTGCATTGCTAGACATGGAAATCAAAGTCTGGCAGTCGAAGGTGGGGGAAATTGTGAGTAATACTGCATCAAAAACGGGATTTTATCGACTTTTTGGATTCTCATTTGGCTCACCTAATTTTTTTTGGAAATCAAAATTTGAGCCACCCTTAACACGAATATATGAGTCCCAGACGTTTTGAGCGGGACAAAGGACTGCCAGACGCCCCCAAAAATTCCCAATTATCGACTTTTTGGATTCTCGTTTGGCTCACCTAATTTTTTTTGGAAATCATAGATTAAGCCCCCCTAAGCACGAATATATGAGTCCCAGACGTTTTAAGTGGGACAAAACGGCTGCCAGACGCCCCCACAAATTCCCAATTATCGACTTTTTGGATTCTCTTGTGATATTTAATTTTTTGCAAATTATTTTTATTTTCCAATTTCGTGTATATCGCAGCGTTGCCAAGAAGTAATGCTTTGGACTCAATGTGGTTTAAGGTTGATAGTTGAGCACACAAAAGCTTTTCGAATTTTACCTTGAATCGTTTTCTTTGTTTGTTACAAAATAAACAAAAAGATTCATGTTCTGGAGATATCGCATTTGATGCAGATGGCATTTCATTGTGTTGTCCAGATAAATGAATATTTGCATTTTCATCATTGTTACTTTGAACTATTTCAGAAAGAACATACATAATTCTTCAATTTTCTGTAACCCAATATTTCGTGGCATTTTTGTAATGTCTCTTATTAAAAGGAATAACTTTATCACTGATATGTTTACAATGTTTAATTTTTAAAACACACTTTAATGTATTTAACATGGTTAATAATAAAAAAATACGTTAATTGCACACACGACACACCAGATAAAGTCAGCTTATAAACAAAAAATGGAAACAAGCAATTATATTTAAAAAAAAAAATAAACTAAATTCCGTGGCCTAGTGCGTTTCGCTGATTCTCCGAAGTAATAATATGCATTTCATAAAATAAAAAAGTCGATAATTGGGAATTTTTGGGGGCGTCTGGCAGCCCCTTTGTCCCACTCAAAACGTCTGGGACTCATATATTCGTGCTTAGGAGGGCTCAATCTATGATTTCCAAGAAAAAATAGGTGAGCCAAACGAGAATCCAAAAGGTCGATAATTGGGAATTTTTGGGGGCGTCTGGCAGCCCCTTTGTCCCACTCAAAACGTCTGGGACTCATATATTCGTGCTTAGGAGGGCTCAATCTATAATTTCCAAAAAAAATTAGGTGAGCCAATCGAGAATCCAAAAAGTCGATAATTGGGAATTTTTGGGGGCGTCTGGCAGCCCCTTTGTCCCACTCAAAACGTCTGGGACTCATATATTCGTGTTAAGGGTGGCTCAAATTTTGATTTCCAAAAAAAAATAGGTGAGCCAAATGAGAATCCAAAAAGTCGATAAAATCCCGTTTTTGATGCAGTATTACTCACAGTTTCCCCCACCTTTGACTGCCAGACTTTGATTTCCATGTTTAGCAATGCAAGATCTATCCATTGATATAAATATTTTTCGGGACTTTTACACTCCCAAAATTTGCTGTGGGCTCTGGGTCTATATAAGACTGAATAAATAAAAAAAAACTGAATTACAAAAAAAAAAAAAAAAAAACCCTGTAACAAGAATGGGTTATTAACAGCATTTATTACAGCAGATATAGAATATCTTGCAGATCTCCTGGAGAAAACTGATTGCAACTACACGGTTAGTGTGTCAACTATCACAAAAAGTCGCAAGAACATACTTTATCTCAAAATGGAAAACCCAATGCCTGTCAGGTTTCGCTCTATAACATTGCTGGTCTTGTAAACAAAACTCTTTTGTGAAATTTCTTAAGTTTTATATGTAAATTTAAAATTTTTTTCCTCTTTTAATCCTTTGTAATGTCTGAAAATATAAAAAACTATGAAAAATATTTTTGTGGATTTGGACTGATTTGGATTCCGGCAAAGAAAAATCGTAAATTTGGGCGTGCCAGCGGGGGTTGTCTATTTGGATACAAGAAGAGCATCGAAATATGTCACCAACTCAGATTTTTAAACTGTTACGAAACAACCATATTTCAAGCTACTTTTGGCGGAACAATAATAAACATAGTCCCGACGTACCTTAATTGGAACCATTGGAGAACAGATTTCGACAAACTGAAGAATTTTTGCTGAAACGGAACTAGAAAATTTTATCTTCGTCGGTGACATGAACGTGAGATCTGGAACAAGAGGCTCAATTGATATTAGCCCTACAGCTTTAAATTCGGTAGCAGAAGCAAGATCGTCAAAAAATACCACCTGTGACAGTGACTGTAACATATTTCTGAAACTTCTTGAAGACATTGGAGTTCTTATCTTAAATGAACAGAGCTTCAACGAAATTAACTGAGAGTTTACCTTTTTCAGTAGCAGAGGTTCCTCTGTAATTGATTATTGCTGCCCGTCATATGGATCAGCTCATTTGATTGAAGACTTTATTGTAGGTAGTGAAACCTTTTCAGACCACATGCCCATCACGTTTTCTTTAAAATCTCCCAACACAAACCCCATTCAAATGAATATTCACCTTCCCCGCCTTAGATGGAAAGAGAACAGATGTAATACTTATGTTTAAAATCTTGAGTCAGCCGCAGCAAACAGAATGACTGCTACTGCATCCATCGAAATTCGGTGCAACGTAATAAGAGACTGCATTTATGAAGCCAACGGGGGCACCCGTCACCAAAAACTTTAGTTTGCACCAAGAAACCCTGGTTCGACGTTGCTTGGAATTTAGCCCGAATATTAGCCTTTAAACACCTTAGGATTTTCAGGAAATTGAATCTTGATGTGTTTCGTGTCAAATACATTTCACCCAAAAAACAGTACAAAACCATTATGTAAAATGAAGAAACGCGAGTACTATCAACTAATTGTTTCCAAACTGCATGTGGTAAGCACAACAGAAGAGTGGTGGAAACTTGCGAAAGAGATACGTGTAGACACGCCCAGTTCAAAAACTCTTCTGGCAGCCGGAACCATTAAATTACATTTTCAAAGCGCACTTTCAGGAACAGAAAGTCCAACCTTATTTGTCTATCCTGAAACGCATGTAATAACGTTGCTACAACTAGATCATCAAATAGAGATGAACGAAACTCTTGCAGCGATAACAACATCAAAAAATAATAAAGATCCTGGTATTGACGGGATATCATATGAATTTTATAAAAATGCTTGCCCTTCACTTCTTAATGAAATTGTTTGAAAAAAGTCAATTGCATATATATTCCTTATTGAAAAAAAGGAAATGCTAATGTTGTAACAAAATATCTCGTGTTGTCTTTCTTAGATAATTTCTATAAAATTTTCACGTCGGTGATCCTTAATAGGCTAACGGTTTGGGTAGAAGAAAACAACATTCTTAATGAATTTCAAGATGCATATCGAAATAACTACTCCACAGACGACCAGAAGAAACTCTACGCTTTTTTTGTTGATCTACTCGCTGAACTTGGTATCTCGACAAAAATGATAAAAATCTTAAAATCTATATATCTCGACACCACCGCTGCTATCTGAGATGGCAAAAATATATCAGAGATTTTCTCAACGAACAAAAGTGTCAAACAAGGATGCGTTCTGAGTGCATTACTTTTTATACTGTTCTTAAGCGACAGCTTCCAACAGGTTTTGTTCTAGAAGGACTAAAGATCAACGTTCTCTTATATGCTGATGACATCGTTAACCTAGCTGACAGTGCTTCGAAACTGCAAATTCTGATAGACAACTTTATGACATATTGCACCAAATGGAACCTTTTTGTTAATTTAGATGAATCTGAAATCGTTATTTTCCGCAACGGAGGTCGCAAAGCAGCTTTAGAAAAATGGTTGTCCAGCGGTGTGAAGATAACAGTTACAAACCAATTTAAGTATCTTGGAATTATTCTTAACTACAATATGTATGGGACGGAACACCTCAATAAAAGACTTACAATTTCTAAAAACGTTATTAATTCAACGTGGTCGCAATTTATACGAAACAAATCTAAAATGTATTATCTTTAAGTACTATAAAAGACTTCGTCTTACTTGTACGCCATAATAAAATAAATTGAATTGAATAAATTGAATTGAAATCGGTTAGTCACTCAGCGAAATTTAAAATCCATGATGCTCCTGCTATAGTCTAAGAGCCAGCGACAAAAATAGTTACGTCATTTGATAACGCAAATAATTAATTTTATTGTAATCCTTCAACACTGGTGACAAATAATCCCGAAGTCTGCCAAGCGTCTAATGGTGGGTGTGGCGGCCATGGACCCCCAAAGGGGTAAAAAAAATCGACCTAGTTACGTCATTTGATAACGGCTGATTTTTTCCTAAGTTGTAGCCAGTTATGTCACGAACTCGTTTTTGACATTGTCAGACATTTTGGGTGGTGGAAACGGCCGGCAGACGCGCATCAATAGGCGGAAAAATCGGACCTACTTACGTCATTTGATAACGATTTTGATAAAAACCATAGTTTAGGTTGGCTCCTCAGTAGTCTATTTACGCGTTCGCTGACAAAAATCTTGGTGGAAAGTGCCCGGCAGACGATGTCAAAGATTGGATGATTTTCCGATATTATGATAAATACCGGGTAGTAGATAGCCAAATTTGGTTTTTTTTTAAGAATTTTGTTATTATATTAATAAAATTCAGAATAGGTACATTAAATACCTTTATATATTAGTTAACATTAAATTAAAATATATTCCCAAAAAATATTGGAAGAGCACATTATTCAAAACAAAAAGAAATAAATGAATACTTTGAATCTCCATTTGGAGTTGCAATCATGAAAACTATCCTGAAATTTGAACTTCCAGCAATTGAACCCATTCCACAATTTACCAAACAAGGTAGAATCCACCATTCACAAAAACGGGTAATATTCATTTGTTTTCTTCAGGGAAGTGGTAAGAAATACTGC
Organism: Platycheirus albimanus; assembly: GCA_916050605.2. Lineage (NCBI taxonomy): Eukaryota > Metazoa > Arthropoda > Insecta > Diptera > Syrphidae > Platycheirus > Platycheirus albimanus. Next base: position 186,350,335 of record OU696696.1, read on the forward strand.
ATGTCATGTTATATTGAAATGTAGTTATTAAGTATATAAGGAAGCGCAACTTCTAAATTGTATTAGTTTTAATTTAGAAAGCGAGTAATTAGTACGAATAATAGAAAATTATTTAAAATAACAGTTTTGAATAATGGCTTCAAGATCAGTTTTGTGTGTGATTTGCCGTAAGACAATTGGTAATCTTAAATCATTTACCGCGGAAACATTAGAAACTTGCAATAAAATAAAAGAAATACGGTTTGAAAATAGTTTAAAATATGGTGATATTGATTTGCCGTCTGTGTTATGTGCTACTAAAGGGTTGAATGCTACAAAAGTTTCACAGCATTAAGGACCTCTTATCACCAAAAAAAAAAAAAAAAAAAAAAATCACGAAGAGTTGAGTGAGTCTCCGGTATCATTGCAACCATCAACTTCTGCGCGGACCGTTTCTTCTTCGAGGGAAGTGCAACCATCGATATTAACAGAGCCACCAACCAATTATGTTGAAAACATTGCTTGTGCTGGCAGTAATAGTGAAGCCCTTGAAGTAATACAGTCATCTATGTCGGCAGAGGTTATTGCTATGTGCAATGCAGAAAAAGTCTATGTAAGAATACATGTATGTTTTGCCATAAGTTTCGATTGAAATATAAGGGATTAGAAGTAAAGTTACAAATCGCTGATGAAGTTTTTCTGAGTAAAATTACAGCAGAAGCGACAACACTAAGTGATTTGGATCTTTTAAGCAAGATCGAAGAATCAAAAGCGTACCACAGAAATTGCAGGTCTACATATGCTAATAAGATGCGATTAGAGATGGCCTCACAAAAACCACTAAGTACCTAGGCAGATAAAACGGAATGACCACAAAGCAGCCTACGAGGAAATATGCGATTTTATAATTGACAATGTTATCAAACAAAGGAAAAGTTATTTTCTCCATTATTTAACCAATTCGTACAAAAGTTGTTAACTATTGTTACGCACGTAGACGTCACAGTTGATTACTCGATATATTTATCTTTGAAAGAAGGCGATGAAATACAAGCAGCAGCTCTTATCCTTCGTGAAAAGGTTTTAAAAATGCAGAGAAATCGATTGCCAAACAATGTAACAACGAAGGATTTGATTGCTGGTGAATGTTTAATTCCTGATGGTCTACATGATTTTTTTCTAAACCTTCTCGCTGGTATGAATACTCGACGCAGACAAAGTACGGATTGTTTGAGAAAAGTAAAATCTTTTGCCGAAGATACTGTCTACGCTATCAGAAATGGCCAGGTGAAAACTTCAAAACATATCACTTTGGGTATGACAGTGAAAAGTCTTACAAGTAGCCGAAAAGTAATCGATATATTAAATCGGTACGGACATTGCTGTAGCTACAATACCATTGAAGAACTCGAAACTGAGGCATCTTTTTCTGTGACAGATCGTGCGAGTATCTGTCCACAAGGTATAAAACACTCCTCAAATTTATGCACAGGGTTAACATTTGACAATTTTGACCGATATATGAAAACCTGCAATGGAAAAGAAACCCTCCACGATACGGTCGGAATTATGTTTCAAAATGTGGATGAGACCGCTGATGTTGATGTTATTTAAAATAACAGTTTTGAATAATGGCTTCAAGATCAGTTTTGTGTGTGATTTGCCGTAAAACAATTGGTATTATTAAACCATTTATTTTAAGGTTTCTGTTTTTGAAAATTGTAGAGTTCAGAGATTATGGTTTCAGCAACTTCTAACTGTTCATCCTACAGGAAAGCTCGGAAATGCAAGATTTCATGAGCCAACGCAATCATCGGGTGCAATCGCTTGCATCGGTTAAAATATTTCCCGCTGATAACCCCGTTTACCGATCCACTTGCAAGTAATTCACTTTCTACCATCATATGAGATAGTCCGCAATCATCGATGAATTTTCCGACTGCTTTCAAGTACGCCATCATGATATGAATAAAGATATTATCAAATCTTGGCTGCTCGGTAGCTTGAATTTGCAATGCAACCTTAGCAATCGCTAAATCATACGTTACTTGAATATACGATTGTTCACATTCTTCTGCAGCTTTTTGACTTTGAATCGTGGTTTCGAGTACAACTGATGAATTTGTTGGAGAAACATTTATTGGAGTTAAATAGGCCACTTTTTGTTTTGGGCTGTCGTCTTGTTTTATTTTACTGTTGCATCCAACCCACATCGGTGTATTTATTATATTGCAAGCATTAGATAGCATCCATATCAGATCGATTTGTTAAATTGATTTCAAATTGTTTGGAAGTATTTGGCGTTTTTCATCTTCCATCGGCAATAAAACGTCAACCATTCTAGGCCTTTTTCGGTATGACTCTAAATCAGGAATGATTGCTTCGAAGGTTCTTCTTTTTTTTGTACTTTGCATTTGGGTAGCATCCTTGATTCGGCCACGATCATTTACTTCCGAAACATCAACATCAGCGGTCTCATCCACATTTTGAAACATAATTCCGACCATATCGTGGAGGGTTTCTTTTCCATTGCAGGTTTCCACATATCGGTCAAAATTGTCAAATGCTAACCCTGTGCATAAATTTGAGGAGTGTTTTATACCTTGTGGACAGATACTCGCACGATCAGTCACAGAAAAAGATGCCTCAGTTTCGAGTTCTTCAATGGTATTGTAGCTACAGCAATGTCCGTACCGATTTAATATATCTATTACTTTTCGGCTACTTGTAAGACTTTTCATTGTCATACCCAAAGTGATATGTTTTGAAGTTTCCACCTGGCCATTTCTGATAGCGTAGACAGTATCTTCGGCAAAAGATTTTACTTTTCTCAAACAATCCGTACTTTGTCTGCGTCGAGTATTCATAACAGCGAAAAGGCTTAGAAAAAAATCATTAAAATTATTTAAAATAACAGTTTTGAATAATGGCTTCAAGATCAGTTTTGTGTGTGATTTGCCGTAAGACAATTGGTAATCTTAAATCATTTACCGCGGAAACATTAGAAACTTGCAATAAAATAAAAGAAATACGGTTTGAAAATAGTTTAAAATATGGTGATATTGATTTGCCGTCTGTGTTATGTGCTACTAAAGGGTTGAATGCTACAAACGTTTCACAGCATTAAGGACCTCTTATCACCAAAAAAAAAAAAAAAAAAAAATCACTAAGAGTTGAGTGAGTCTCCGGTATCATTGCAACCATCAACTTCTGCGCGGACCGTTTCTTCTTCGAGGGAAGTGCAACCATCGATATTAACAAAGCCACCAACCAATTATATTGAAAACATTGCTTGTGCTGGCAGCAATAGTGAAGCCCTTGAAGTAATACAGTCATCTATGTCGGCAGAGGATATTGCTATGTGCAATGCAGAAAAAGTCTATGTAAGAATACATGTATGTTTTGCCATAAGTTTCGATTGAAATATAAGGGATTAGAAGTAAAGTTACAAATCGCTGATGAAGTTTTTCGGAGTAAAATTACAGCAGAAGCGACAACACTAAGTGATTTGGATCTTTTAAGCAAGATCGAAGAATCAAAAGCGTACCACAGAAATTGCAGGCCTACATATGCTAATAAGATGCGATTAGCGATGGCCTCACAAAAACCACTAAGTACCTAGGCAGATAAAACGGAATGACCACAAAGCAGCCTACGAGGAAATATGCGATTTTATAATTGACAATGTTATCAAACAAAGGAAAAGTTATTTTCTCCATTATTTAACCAATTCGTACAAAAGTTGTTAACTATTGTTACGCACGTAGACGTCACAGTTGATTACTCGATATATTTATCTTTGAAAGAAGGCGATGAAATACAAGCAGCAGCTCTTATCCTTCGTGAAAAGGTTTTAAAAATGCAGAGAAATCGATTGCCAAACAATGTAACAACGAAGGATTTGATTGCTGGTGAATGTTTAATTCCTGATGGTCTACATGATTTTTTTCTAAACCTTCTCGCTGGTATGAATACTCGACGCAGACAAAGTACGGATTGTTTGAGAAAAGTAAAATCTTTTGCCGAAGATACTGTCTACGCTATCAGAAATGGCCAGGTGAAAACTTCAAAACATATCACTTTGGGTATGACAATGAAAAGTCTTACAAGTAGCCGAAAAGTAATCGATATATTAAATCGGTACGGACATTGCTGTAGCTACAATACCATTGAAGAACTCAAAACTGAGGCATCTTTTTCTGTGACAGATCGTGCGAGTATCTGTCCACAAGGTATAAAACACTCCTCAAATTTATGCACAGGGTTAACATTTGACAATTTTGACCGATATATGGAAACCTGCAATGGAAAAGAAACCCTCCACGATACGGTCGGAATTATGTTTCAAAATGTGGATGAGACCGCTGATGTTGATGTTATTTAAAATAACAGTTTTGAATAATGGCTTCAAGATCAGTTTTGTGTGTGATTTGCCGTAAAACAATTGGTATTATTAAACTATTTATTTTAAGGTTTCTGTTTTTGAAAATTGTAGAGTTCAGAGATTATGGTTTCAGCAACTTCTAACTGTTCATCCTACAGGAAAGCTCGGAAATGCAAGATTTCATGAGCCAACGCAATCATCGGGTGCAATCGCTTGCATCGGTTAAAATATTTCCCGCTGATAGCCCCGTTTACCGATCCACTTGCAAGTAATTCACTTTCTACCATCATATGAGATAGTCCGCAATCATCGATGAATTTTCCGACTGCTTTCAAGTACGCCATCATGATATGAATAAAGATATTATCAAATCTTGGCTGCTCCTGCTCGGTAGCTTGAATTTGCAATGCAACCTTAGCAATCGCTAAATCATACGTTACTTGAATATACGATTGTTCACATTCTTCTGCAGCTTTTTGACTTTGAATCGTGGTTTCGAGTACAACTGATGAATTTGTTGGAGAAACATTTATTGGAGTTAAATAGGCCACTTTTTGTTTTGGGCTGTCGTCTTGTTTTATTTTACTGTTGCATCCAACCCACATCGGTGTATTTATTATATTGCAAGCATTAGATAGCATCCATATCAGATCGATTTGTTAAATTGATTTCAAATTGTTTGGAAGTATTTGGCGTTTTTCATCTTCCATCGGCAATAAAACGTCAACCATTCTAGGCCTTTTTCGGTATGACTCTAAATCAAGAATGATTGCTTCGAAGGTTCTTCTTTTTTTTGTACTTTGCATTTGGGTAGCATCCTTGATTCGGCCACGATCATTTACTTCCGAAACATCAACATCAGCGGTCTCATTCACATTTTGAAACATAATTCCGACCATATCGTGGAGGGTTTCTTTTCCATTGCAGGTTTCCACATATCGGTCAAAATTGTCAAATGCTAACCCTGTGCATAAATTTGAGGAGTGTTTTATACCTTGTGGACAGATACTCGCACGATCAGTCACAGAAAAAGATGCCTCAGTTTCGAGTTCTTCAATGGTATTGTAGCTACAGCAATGTCCGTACCGATTTAATATATCTATTACTTTTCGGCTACTTGTAAGACTTTTCATTGTCATACCCAAAGTGATATGTTTTGAAGTTTCCACCTGGCCATTTCTGATAGCGTAGACAGTATCTTCGGCAAAAGATTTTACTTTTCTCAAACAATCCGTACTTTGTCTGCGTCGAGTATTCATACCAGCGAAAAGGCTTAGAAAAAAATCATGTAGACCATCAGGAATTAAACATTCACCAGCAATCAAATCCTTCGTTGTTACATTGTTTGGCAATCGATTTCTCTGCATTTTTAAAACCTTTTCACGAAGGATAAGAGCTGCTGCTTGTATTTCATCGCCTTCTTTCAAAGATAAATATATCGAGTAATCAACTGTGACGTCTACGTGCGTAACAATAGTTAACAACTTTTGTACGAATTGGTTAAATAATGGAGAAAATAACTTTTCCTTTGTTTGATAACATTGTCAATTATAAAATCGCATATTTCCTCGTAGGCTGCTTTGTGGTCATTCCGTTTTATCTGCCTAGGTACTTAGTGGTTTTTGTGAGGCCATCGCTAATCGCATCTTATTAGCATATGAAGGCCTGCAATTTCTGTGGTACGCTTTTGATTCTTCGATCTTGCTTAAAAGATCCAAATCACTTAGTGTTGTCGCTTCTGCTGTAATTTTACTCCGAAAAACTTCATCAGCGATTTGTAACTTTACTTCTAATCCCTTATATTTCAATCGAAACTTATGGCAAAACATACATGTATTCTTACATAGACTTTTTCTGCATTGCACATAGCAATATCCTCTGCCGACATAGATGACTGTATTACTTCAAGGGCTTCACTATTACTGCCAGCACAAGCAATGTTTTCAATATAATTGGTTGGTGGCTTTGTTAATATCGATGGTTGCACTTCCCTCGAAGAAGAAACGGTCCGCACAGAAGTTGATGGTTGCAATGATACCGGAGACTCACTCAACTCTTCGTGATTTTTTTTTTTTTTTTTTTTGGTGATAAGAGGTCCTTAATGCTGTGAAACGTTTGTAGCATTCAACCCTTTAGTAGCACATAACACAGACGGCAAATCAATATCACCATATTTTAAACTATTTTCAAACCGTATTTCTTTTATTTTATTGCAAGTTTCTAATGTTTCCGCGGTAAATGATTTAAGATTACCAATTGTCTTACGGCAAATCACACACAAAACTGATCTTGAAGCCATTATTCAAAACTGTTATTTTAAATAATTTTAATGATTTTTTTCTAAGCCTTTTCGCTGGTATGAATACTCGACGCAGACAAAGTACGGATTGTTTGAGAAAAGTAAAATCTTTTGCCGAAGATACTGTCTACGCTATCAGAAATGGCCAGGTGGAAACTTCAAAACATATCACTTTGGGTATGACAATGAAAAGTCTTACAAGTAGCCGAAAAGTAATAGATATATTAAATCGGTACGGACATTGCTGTAGCTACAATACCATTGAAGAACTCGAAACTGAGGCATCTTTTTCTGTGACTGATCGTGCGAGTATCTGTCCACAAGGTATAAAACACTCCTCAAATTTATGCACAGGGTTAGTATTTGACAATTTTGACCGATATGTGGAAACCTGCAATGGAAAAGAAACCCTCCACGATATGGTCGGAATTATGTTTCAAAATGTGAATGAGACCGCTGATGTTGATGTTTCGGAAGTAAATGATCGTGGCCGAATCAAGGATGCTACCCAAATGCAAAGTACAAAAAAAAGAAGAACCTTCGAAGCAATCATTCCTGATTTAGAGTCATACCGAAAAAGGCCTAGAATGGTTGACGTTTTATTGCCGATGGAAGATGAAAAACGCCAAATACTTCCAAACAATTTGAAATCAATTTAACAAATCGATCTGATATGGATGCTATCTAATGCTTGCAATATAATAAATACACCGATGTGGGTTGGATGCAACAGTAAAATAAAACAAGACGACAGCCCAAAACAAAAAGTGGCCTATTTAACTCCAATAAATGTTTCTCCAATAAATTCATCAGTTGTACTCGAAACCACGATTCAAAGTCAAAAAGCTGCAGAAGAATGTGAACAATCGTATATTCAAGTAACGTATGATTTAGCGATTGCTTAGGTTGCATTGCAAATTCAAGCTACCAAGCAGCCAAGATTTGATAATATCTTTATTCATATCATGATGGCGTACTTGAAAGCAGTCGGAAAATTCATCGATGATTGCGGACTATCTCATATGATGGTAGAAAGTGAATTACTTGCAAGTGGATCGGTAAGCGGGGTTATCAGCGGGAAATATTTTAACCGATGCAAGCGATTGCACCCGATGATTGCGTTGGCTCATGAAATCTTGCATTTCCGAGCTTTCCTGTAGGATGAACAGTTAGAAGTTGCTGAAACCATAATCTCTGAACTCTACAATTTTCAAAAACAGAAACCTTAAAATAAATGGTTTAATAATACCAATTGTTTTACGGCAAATCACACACAAAACTGATCTTGAAGCCATTATTCAAAACTGTTATTTTAAATAATTTTCTATTATTCGCACTAATTACTCGCTTTCTAAATTAAAACTAATACAATTTAGAAGTTGCGCTTCCTTATATACTTAGTAACTACATTTCAATATAACATGACATGGGGAGCATGTCTTAATATCGAAGGACAAAAATCTCGAATGACAAAAATCTAGAATACAATTGCTTATAATCTAGAATGCAAAAATCTCGAATGCACAAAAATCTCGAATGAATTATAATCTCGAAAGAGAAAATCTCGAAAAAAATCTCGAATAAATTGTAGATTCGAGATTTTGTATTAAGAGTTAATACTCAAGTTAAACACAGCTCTTCAGGTAGTTACACAATTATTTATTTTCTGAACTTAAAATGAACAAAAAAAATCAATATAAAAAAGCAAAAAACACAAGAATATTATTCAGTTTTATATAAATATAAAAGAGAGTAATAATTTACTTACCATGAGTTAAAATATTAATTTTTGAGACAATGTTTCTATTCGCGCGCGCGAATAGAAACATTGTCTCAAAAACTAATATTTTTTCGAGATTTTTGCATTCGAGATTTTTTTTTCTAGATTTTTGTATTTCGTGATTTTTTCTTTCTTGATTTATCTTTTCGAGATTTTTTCATTCTAAATTTTTTTTTCGAGATTTTTGCTTTCTAGATTTTTGCTTTCTAGATTTTGGTTTTCTAGATTTCGTGGTAGACCCCATGACATGCAGTATTTCTTACCACTTCCCTGAAGAAAACAAATGAATATTACCAGTTTTTGTGAATGGTGGATTCTACCTTGTTTGGTAAATTGTGGAATGGGTTCAATTGCTGGAAGTTCAAATTTCAGGATAGTTTTCATGATTGCAACTCCAAATGAAGATTCAAAGTATTCATTTATTTCTTTTTGTTTTGAATAATGTGCTCTTCCAATAATTTTTGGGAATATATTTTAATTTAATGTTAACTAATATATAAAGGTAGTTTTTAAATTTTTCTTAATACAAACTCTATGTCTATATACTGCATTGATAAATTAAATGAAATAAAATCAACCAATTAGAAGACTCAGCACTAATAATGGACTGTTGAATTATTGATTCAAAATAGCTTTTTATGGCCTTTAGTCCAACAAAAAATTGGCGTTTCATCCAGGAATCTCACTTTGGAATCATCAGTTGACATACAGTGAAAGAACCCTTGTCAATACGCAATTTTTAAATTTTTCTAGTACAACTTACATAGAATTTTTGACAAAACCCTAATGTTAACTATATCCAACAAGATTAAGATTTTAATCATTAAGAAGGAAATTTAAGCCCGTGGCCTGGCTCAGAAGTAGTTTTTAAATTTTTCTTAATACAAACTCTATATACTGCATTGATAAATTAAATGAAATAAAATCATCCAAGTAGAACCCTCAGCACTAATAATGGACTGTTGAAGTGAGATTCCTGGATGAAACGCCAATTTTTTGTTGGACTAAAGGCCATAAAAAGCTATTTTTAATTAATATATAAAGGTATATAATGTACCTATTCTGAATTTTATTAATATAATAACAAACTTCTTAAGAAAAAACCAAATTTGGCTATCTACTACCCGGTATTTATCATAATATCGGAAAATCATCCAATCTTTGACATCGTCTGCCGGGCACTTTCCACCAAGATTTTTGTCAGCGAACGCGTATATAGACTACTGAGGAGCCAACCTAAACTATGGTTTTTGTCAAAATCGTTATCAAATGACGTAAGTAGGTCCGATTTTTCCGCCTATTGGGGGGGCGTCTGCCGGCCATTTCTACCACCCAAAATGTCTGACAATGTCAAAAACGAGTTCGTGACATAACTGGCTACAACCTAGGAAAACATCAGCCGTTATCAAATGACGTAACTAGGTCGATTTTTTTTACCCCTTTGGGGGTCCATGGCCGCCACACCCACCATTAGACGCTTGGCAGACTTCAGGATTATTTGTCACCAGTGTTGAAGGATTACAATAAAATTAATTATTTGCGTTATCAAATGACGTAACTTATTTTGTCGCTGGCTCTCCGTCTACTAGAACAATTATGTTATGTTGCGCCCAGGTGTGGGGATATAAAGAGCATGTACATGTGGAAAGGCTACAACGTTTTTTTCTGAAAAGATGTTTTCTTCTGCCAGATAACACACTAAATTATGCTCTGCACATAGAAATCGGACTAACAAAATATTTCCTGACTACTTTTAAGTCGCACTTTTCATTCATATCCAGAGTCATGGAACTACCGAGTAATACACTTCCCAAAATCTTATCGGAAATTATAATTCGGAAAAACATTTACTGGGCTTATGACTGGATGGAACTTTTTTCGGAAGTTTCAGTTGCATTTTCATTTACGTCAACCCAAGCAGAAATGCGCACCCCGCAAACAATACTTTTATCCAAGTTGAACGAAAAGCATTGGACTGATTTTATTAACAACGCACAGCAATCGCAATTCCATAACGAGTGTAGCAATGTATCATACAGTGATGTCCCTAATTATTACTTTGATGATACAAACCAGCAAGAGATGATCAGTTTGTACTAAAAGCACGGAGTGGAATGCTTAATTTAAATGCAAGAGCCTTTCAAAACCACACCTGTCCCCTAAAGGGTGAACCGGGGCATATAGATTTTGCCTCTTTCAGGAAACCAGATGTCAACATGTAATACCTATGTGATTAAAGTGTTGAGGACATTCAGAAACCTGTAATTGTATTTGAAGCAAATTACATACATAACAATTATTGAGAAATTTTTGAATCTATTCTTGTAGCTTAGGGTAGTAAAATTGTTCTTTTAATTCGAGATGCATTTCATTTATTCCTCTCCAGTTTTTGTTCAGATGCTGATTTTTAATGATAGTGAGCATTTCGTTTTTGTCTGTAATGTCTTGAAGAAGAAGGGTTGCAAAATTTTATTTTTTTTTTTTACTGAAATGTATTTTACATAATGGCTTTGAAATTGTAGATACAATGGTAGGTCACCACAGCAAATTCAAATTATTCCCTATCAATAAGAAACAATTTCATTATTTCTAGATAATTATCTTTATTTTTATCGACTTGGTATAATTTTGTATCCTTTTATGTACTATTCTCATTGTTATTTTTTCCTTCATACCGTAAAAAAGATAAACTTGGGTTTAGATAGATTAATAGGCTTTTTGGTTATGAAAATATGAAGCGACGCATCCTCCATTGCACTGTTGACAGTAACGCCAGTAGAAATAACATCTTTATTATTATCCCTGGCGTTGGAACCTGCAGTAATAACTTCTTTGTTAATTTGGTTTTGGTTCAAATTAGACTTCATTTCATCGTTAAATATTTCTTCAAAATAATTTTCGTAGTTATATCCTATTGAATATATTCGAAATGTATTTTATTCCCAATGTTGTTTTTACCATGAAATTGCTTTTGAATTTGACCAATGAACCTACTCAACCCATCCGCCACATAATTTTCTTTCCCTTTAAGATACAATACCGTACTCGTTGAACATCACGTTTCAGCGTTGGAGCTTCATGTTTGGTTCCTTAATGCCTTTTAACCAAACAAGTGGCTTATGATCTGTTCTGGCAGTGATCTTTCTACAATAAATATATGTTCGAAAGTACTTTACAGCCCAAACAATAGCGAGGAGCTCTTTCTCAATGGTTGAGTAATTGAGCTCGTGCTTATTTAAGGTCCGAGAGGCAAAACAGATTGGGTAATTATTTTGGCAAACCACAGCTCCTAGCGTGTAGTTTGATGCGTAAGTTGCGGGTACAAAAAGCTTATTAAAACCTGAACTTCTAAGGATTGAGTCAGATGTGAGCAATTCCTTTAAGGTTTTAAAATATTTAAGGTATTCTGGGTCAGATACATCGAGTTTTTCCGTTTTCTTAAGGTATTTAATCATGGGGAGAGCAACCTTAGCATAATCCTTTATACATTTTCAGAAAAAGCCGGTTATACCTAAAAATTGTCGGATACCTAAAACATAAGTTGGTGGTTGCATTTCCACAATAGTCTTGATTTTAAAAGGGTATGCCTTAATACTATTATTTGTCAATATGTATATGACCAAAGTAAGCTACTGAAAACTCGGCAAAACGACATTTGTTTATTTGAATTCTCAAATTTGTCTTTTCAGACCTGTAAAATATTCTTTAGCATTTGCAAATGATCTTCTTAACTGGTATACAAAGTTAAAATGTCATCCATATACACAACACAGGACACATTTATGAAATCTTTCAGAACATGGTTCATTAAGCGTTGGAATGTCTTTGGGGCATTTTTGAGGCCAAAGGGCATCCGTAAAAGTACGAAGTGACTCCTTTTTATCGAAAATTCCGTTTTGGCTCGATCACGTGGGTCAATTTCGATTTGGTGGAAACCCTTGACAAGGTCAATGACGGAGAAGTAATTGCGTTTTCCAAGCTTCTAAAAAATCTCATCTGAGCCATTCATACTAAACCTATATACATACATACATATCATCTGCAGTTTGCTCATTGAGTTTCCTGTAGTCAATTACAATACTCCACTGTTTCTTACCACTAGCGTCGCCTTTTTTGGCAACAACCAAATTGGCGAATTAAAAGGACTACTGCTAGGTGCAATGATGTTTTGTTTAAGCATCTCACTGATTTGATTATCAATCTTTTCGGTGTGTATCTCAGGATAACGATACATTTCACTATAAACAGGAACTGTATTTGTTGTAAGTATTTGATGGGTCATATCGCCTGTAAGAGAAAGGTCGTCTTCTTCTTTTTAAAAAATTGAACGGTAAGAATAAAGCCAAGATTTGAGTTTATTGGTATCTTTGGGATTTAGATGTTCAGCAAAAATATTATCTTTTATATCAGAGCCATATATCTCATTACAGAATACATCAACGGATTCATCGTTGAAACATTGTGTTGTGTAAAATTCCTCCTCTTTATTGAAATACATAGGAATTCTTGCGGAGTCCGTTTCCAGAATCCAATTTTTGTAGTCGATAATAGGATTTAGATTTTAAAATTAATAAATTGTTGGCACAACAGCTCCAAGCGGGCCGAGTCCTGTGACTTCACTCTCAACCATTCCTGTGTTTGCGTTGATATTCTGCAGGAATAGAAGGGACCTATAATTTACCGTCAAATCCGAATGGCTAACAGAGAAGCACTTTCCATGACATTAATTACTCTTGGAGGATTTTTCACTTACTCGCAAGAGGCAAAGAACTTAGGTGGAGTCGTTAGGGATCTAACCCAGAACCTCCGGCGTGGCAGTCCGACACACTAACCACTACGCCACGGGGTACCGTGGACTTAGATTTTGGTACAAGAATATAATTCCCTTTTAAGCCGTCAAAGTAATCATGAAATTTTATATTCGATTAAATTAACAAAATAACTAGGTTCATTAAACTCTTTAAGAATATGGATTCGGAATTAAGAATTCGTTTGAACGATATGGTTCAGAATGTTGCTGGCTGCTTTATTTGGGAGCGGGATTTGAATTCGACGGCTTAACGGAAGTGGAATTTAAGCAGCCGGATATGAACAGGTAAGAATAATCAGAGGGAATCGGAGGATAGGGGATAGGGGAGATGTATGGAATCAGAGGAAGGAAGAGGTATGGATGCGATGATGTCGATTAAACAAAAATGCTTGTCGAATCTGTGCAGGGAGGAGGAAGGTTGTCTGACCCTAGAGACGTGGCATGCTTGCTCGGCTCGGCTCAGCTCGTCGGATTAGGGGAAGATCTTGTCTCAAGGACAGACAAAACATAAATCGTGCCATAAGGAAAAAGAAAGGAAGGAAACCACAACCAAATACAGGGAAATAAAAAAATAAAAAAAATATACTACCACCAATGAAGAGACAAAAGAAAGGATAAAGAAATAGGATAAAACCGCCAATACAGGGAAATAAAATTATAAATAAACCATAAAAAAAAGAAAATACCACCACCAGGAACCTACAACACTTTGACCCTGCTGTTGTTGTTGCAGGGTTGCTGTACTATCCCTTCCTGGAGTCCGTAGGCGAGAAAGCACGGGAATCGATTATCAGGTCACTTTCTTCTTCACCGGGTCATCTCCACCAGCCTCACACCACCCCTGAAAATTTCTTCAAAATGCCATCAGGCTAACAGATGGGTCACAAAAAAAACCCAGATGGTTGGAGCAATTCACACATAATTTTTTAAAAAAAGTAATTGTTGAAATAATGGATTTTGGATAAAAATCCAAATATAAAGATCAACACAAGAAAAACCAAGTGAAAAACTAAAAAATAGTAAACGATTCGAAATAAATAAATGAATAAACCATAAAAAGCAAAAGTTAACTAAGAATAACAACAAAAAACTTAAAATTTGACAAAAAAACATGGAGAACTTTCTAACATTGAACCATATAAACTTTAACTAAACTTAAAACATATTGGTAAGTTTTCTCTTTTAAATTAATTATTTCTCTTTTTTTTTCTTTATTAAAAAAACTGCAAGAGAGCAAAAGAGAACCAAAAAGATCAACAAAAAAAAAAATGTTTAAAATATAGCGCCCCAAAAACGGCCTTCGGCTTCACCAATCTGCCGCTGTACCTTAACCCTTTATGCACTTGTGCACCTTTTTGTGTTAGTACCCTACCTAAAAAGAGCTCGATTTTGGAATGCTGACGATTGTCACTTCAACGTGGAAAACCTTGTTTCCTTTTTTTCTTACTTTTTTGCACCACAGTGAAAGATACCCGGGGTTGTGTGGTAATAGCACCAGACGGGCAATCTTCAAAACTGTAGTTCGCCCTTATCTTCTTTTTTTTCCTCCTTTACTTTTTTGGGAGTTTTGTTTTGTTTTCATAAATATGTAAAATCCAACAATTAATTAAAATTTATCAGAAAATATAACGCAAAAAAAAACTTCATCTAATACAAACAAAATAATTTTAAAATATATTTTTCTTTGTTAAGGCTTCTGCTATCCGCTTCTGGTATAGTGTAGGCTTAGGTTGGTATGAAGATAAAACAAAAGTTAAAAATGGCCACCCCTTTGGCTATGTGCAGGGCCCGATCCAACTGTTTCGCCGCCCTGGGCAAAAGTTTAATCCCATTTGCAATGAGAACATATAAGTAAAAAAATTGTTGGTGCATTTTTTGACCTACTTTTGACAAATGGAGGTATTCATTCCGACCCGTAAGAATGTAATATTGTTGGAAATTTTCTTTTGGACAGTCAAGCATGACAATAAGATCATAAAGAAGCCGAAAAAATAGGTCAGACAATTCTGTCCGTCTGATTGTATCGGACCCTACACCCTTAATGGCTGGACCGATTTGCTTCAAAATTGGTACACAGAACACAGTATTATTATAACATTTGATAGATTGATTTTTGGATCTAGCATTCTAGCTGCGAAATTAACGGTACCTGCCATTTGATTTTTATTGACAAACTCATTTAGGTATCTTAAAAACAGCTTATACGATTTTGGTAAAAAAAATTTGAGTAAAATGTATGTTTTGGTTGGAATAAATGTGTCTGGAAAATTATTTATAATTCCAATAGGGCCGAATTTCGCATATCAGATTTTCTACTAAGCCACTTAAATGATTTTGATGACATTTCTTAAGTGAAAGGCCTTTTATAAACGAAATAACTTTGTTACCTACTTAAAATTTCATAAAAAATTAAAGTTTTTTTTTATTAATTCAAAAACAATTTAATATTTTTTTAAATTTTATCTTTCTGACAAAAAGCAATAAAAGGCGTTTTTCTCTTTAAGTTCACAGCAGAGCCTGAGTTGTTAAACATTAATAAGTTTTTCTTTTTTGCTTCAGAGACTTCAGAGGATAGAATTTGTATTTATTTTCTCCTTCAGAGTGTGTTCAGAGTGCGCTAGTTATAGTCATGGCTCAAATATCGAGTTCGTTCCAGAAATAAAAGAAAAGTTTTATTTTATAATATGATATTTTTTATTTCGACCTTATTCTTTCAAGTCAAGACTAACACTCACTCTTAAATTAAGACTGAAAAACTCCCTTAATCATCATCTTCTTCGTAAGCTATATTTCCCCCCTTTTAATTTATACTCAAATGTATTTGGGTGCAATCATTTGCTAAGTGCAAAACATCTGCCGTTGTACCGTATGCTGGAGCTGGTGCTTAGGTGCAAAACATCTGCTTAAGTGCACAACATCTGCTGCTGTACCGTATGCTGGAGCTGGTGCTTAGGTGCAAACTATGTTAGGTGCAAAACATCTGCTAAGTGCACAACATCTGCTGCTGTACCGTATGCTGGAGCTGGTGCTTAGGTGCAAACTATGTTAGGTGCAAAACATCTGCTAAGTGCACAACATCTGTTGCTGTACCGTATGCTGGAGCTGGTGCTTAGGTGCAAACTATGTTAGGTGCAAAACATCTGCTATAAGTGCACAACATCTGGCAATTACGGTATTGTGTATATACATTATGGGATCAGGTGCAAACATATGTAATTGTTTATTATTATACATTGTTTAAGTTCAAGCATTTATGTTTGGACGTAACTCGTCCCCCCGAAAAAGAATGAAATGAAGAAATGAAGTTCATTTATAAAGATATAGAAATACCAACAGATATCTAAATAAATTTAAATGATAAATTCTTATCAGAAAATACTATATACATATATAATTTATCATTTACAAAAAAAAAAAATAGATAAAACTAGGTCATTTTAAATAGAGTTCAATTCATACTTTTTATATAATTAATAATTTTTTTTTTTTTTTTTTTTTTTTAAGTAGGTATTCGTTTTCAAAAAATAGAGAAAAAAAAATATATATATACTTCAGTGCTTATTCCTAGAAAAAGAGGAGAAAAAAAAAAATACATATGTACATAGCGTTATATATTTTCAATTTTCAACTATTAGTTCTTTTAAGCTTCAATATTGGGAGGATACTTTTCCGTTTTATTTTTCATACTGCTTACTCTTTTTTTTTTTTTTATAATTTTTTTTTATTTTTTGCTTGTGTACTTTTCGATTTAGGGTGTCGACTGTTATTTTATTATTTTTTTTTACTATGTGTCTATTAAATCTAGGGGCTAATTTATCTCTTCTATCATCTAATTCGTAAATTATTTCTCCCTGTCTATAATTAGGTGGATCCTTACGTGAGCTATTTAATTTCATTATGTAATTTTCTTTTTTTCTAGAGATCGATTGTAAATAAGTTTTGATAAGTTTTCGTAATTTTCTATATGTGTTTTTAGGTAGTCATGCTTTGTTGTTTGTTGTGGTTTACAGGGAAATGGCTGATTCTTGTCTTAATGTCCTGTCAGAACTTCGAAAGGAGTGAATTTCGTTGTCGAGTGAATGCAATTATTGTAGGTTAGTACTGCTTGGTCTACAATTTCTCCAATATGCGTATTTTTGTTTTTTAATTTGATGATACGAATAAGTTCAATAAGTGTTGAATGGAAGCGTTCCACTGGCGAATTTCCATTAGAACTTTTTGCGCAAATTGTGTGTAGGCAAATGTCGTAGAGCTCTAAGAACTCTCTCAACAATGTGGATATGAGTTGGCTACCATTATCGCAAACTATCTTTTTTGGTAGACCGTGATGGGAAAAGAAGTGTCGCAGACATTTAATTAAATCGATACTGGTTCTTGCGGTCAACATATAAGCACCTGCGAATTTGCTAAATTTATCCAAGATAGTCAGAAAGTTTTCCTTGTTTATAGAAAATATATCAATATGGATAATTTCCAGCGGTTTTGCTGGAGTCTCGGTTATTTCAAATTTTATTCGCTCCCTATTACGATCGTATTTAACTGGCTGCGCACAATGGTGTAGCAGTAGCAGTAGCACGCAGCAATGTCAAAGTTAAATGTATGTAAATCGTATTGCACGGCTACAATGTGAAGTAGCAGATGCAGCAGAGAGAGTCGCTGAAGTACAAGTCGACTCGACTCGAACTTCACGACCTGCTGCGCTGCAAAACAACAACAAACCAAAATGGCAGACATGATTTTTGTTTGAGTTCAGTGCTACACATTGTATTCGTGTATGCTGCTTTGTGAGCTACTTTTTTTGGCATTTACTTTGACATTGCTGCGTGCTACTGCTACTGCTACACCATTGTGCGCAGCCAGTAAGTCTTTGACACGTGTCGCAGTTGTTTATGACTCTTGATATAATATATTTCATATTTGGGAAATAAATATTTCTTTTAAGGTGTTCTAAAGTCTCTGTAATACCCCTGTGATGCCATTTCTCATGATATTTCCTTACCAATTTTTCTTGTTCGTCTCTCTCTACAACATCTCTTAAGAGAATATTAGATCGTACTAATTTTATATTTGAATGGTTGAAATAATTTGAGTATACGTGTTGTACCACTCGAAAGGTGTCGTCGTCAGTCAAAATAGCAGTAAGTCTTTTCGAATTAAGGTAATTTTTAAAAATGGATATTATAACAGCTTCGTTACTAGGGTTTGTGTGTTCAATGATATATCTTTTTTTTCTTTTAAAAAAAATCTTTAACTCGGCCGAAATATCTGGTTTTGTGCTATTTTGTGATGTTATTATCTGACTAGAAAATTCATTTATTGGTCGCTCTGATATGGGAATGCCATCATTCATATTCTCTTGCCCCGAATGTATGGTGGAAATGTTTTCAGATGCATCGATATTATTTTGCATAGATACATAACTTAAACCTTCCGTTTCCGATCTGGATGCTCTTGTTTCATTCATGTTGACCTCAATACGAGAAAGTGCATCAGCATTAGTGTTTAACCTGCCCTTTTTATGAATTATCTCATAATCAAACTCTTCTAGCTTTAGTGTCCAACGAATGAGTTAAGAGTTGGGTTCTTTAAGAGAAAAGAGCCAAGTAAGGGGCTTATGATCGGTTATGATCTTAAATTTCCTACCATAGATGTAAGGACGAAAATATTTTGTTGCCCAAACCACTCCCAACAGTTCTTTTTCAATGGTACTATAATTTTGTTCTGATTTAGATAAAGTTCGACTTGCATAGCAAATCGGTAAATCTGAGCCCAAAGGACCTTGTGAGAGTACAGCACCTAGTGCAACATTACTTGCGTCGGAAGTAACATTGAAAGGTTTGCTTAGGTCTGGATACTGCAAAATAGGATCATTACACAAAATATTTTTACAATGATCGAAGCAATTGATAAAAGAGGAATTTAGTTTTATAGATTTTCCTTTTCGCAGACACTCAGTCAAAGGTTTCGTCAAGTTTGAGAAATCTTTGATAAATTTTCTATAATATCCAAGCAGACCCAGGAAAGATTTGATCTGCTTTGGTGTTCTTGGAATAGGGAAGCTTTTAACGGCACTGATCTTATCAGGATTGGGCTTGATACCTTTAGAGGTTACAATGTGGCCTAAAAATGAAACTTCTTTTCGAAGAAATTCGGATTTATTGACTTGAATTTTTAAATTGGACGCCCTTAATTTTTGAAAAACCAATTCTAAGTTCTCTAGGTGTTCTTGCAACGACGTAGAAAATACTATTATGTCGTCCATATAGACGAGACATACTTTTCCCTGAAGATCCCTTAAGACGTTGTCCATTACCCGCTGGAAGGTAGATGGGGCATTTTTCAAGCCGAAAGGCATTCGGACAAACTCGTAATGTCCATTTTCTACGGAAAACGCTGTCTTAGAAATATCTTGGGACCTTATTTCAACCTGATGAAAACCAGAAGCTAAATCAATTGTGCTGAAGTAGATGGATCTACCCAACTTATCCAATATTTCAGAGATGTTTGGTATAGGATACCGATCGTCTATTGTTTTTTCATTTAGCTTTCTATAATCAATGACTAATCTCCATTTTGCCTTCCCACTTGCGTCTTTCTTTTTTGGGACTATCCAGATTGGAGCTGACCAAGGGGAATAGCTAGGACGAATAATACCTTGATTAAGAAGCTCATTTATCTGTCTCTGTACTTCTTCCTTATGAACATAAGGATATCGGTATGATTTACAGTATATTGGAATGTTATCTTTTGTCTTAATTTCGTGTTTGACGGTATTGGAAAAAGTTAAATTTTCTCTTTCTTTGAAGAAAATATCGCGATATTTTCGACAAATTTTTAGAAGCAAGATGGTTTCTTCTTTGTTCAGATGTTCTATTCTTAAAAGATTTTTAAAATTAACTTCTGGGGTGTTCTCACTTGTTATTGAAAAACTATGAACTTCTCTATAATTTTCAGTAGAATCTGCCTTTATTGGCTGCTCAATTACGAAAGTCTGTGGGATATTTGAATTGTTTATAACTTCGATGTATAAATACCAGTTTTGAGCATAGTAAAGTCCTTCAGGAACAAACAAATTTGGTGTTAAACACGTCGGTTTAATGTGAATACTACCGTTTTCTATGTCAACTGGTAAATGACATATTTTTTTACTCAAACTTGGTACTTCACACAATCTAGACATAAGGTTTGGCTTAAAATTTAAAGGAATTTTAGAATCACCACTTTTCAATTGAGAGTTTTTAATATCAATTACAATTCCTAGTTTTTTGATAATATCAGTTCCTATAAGACCATCAAAGTAGTTATGAAAACCGAAAATTAAAAATGGTAAATTCTGACTTGATTTTAATTCTGGAAGACCTTTTAAGATAATTTTTTGGTCTATTGTATGAGTTGTGAAGAGGGTTTTTATTTTTATTGGCTGTGTTGTGAATGGTTTCAAATGATGACTAATGTTTGGATTTATAAAGGAGCAATTGCTTCCAGTGTCAATCAAGAATTTTAATTTTGTACTTCCCAATCTGTAAATATCAATGTAAGGTAAAAGAGTAGAATTGTAATTGTTAAAATCCAAATATCCTATTGGTCTTCCGAGGCTGCTAAACGAAAATCCCTGTCATCTACCTCTGGGTTTTCATGATTCTGATGGTCCCCAGTTGCTTTTTGCCCTTGTTCTATGCAGTTATCGTAGGCAACAGAGTCTATATTATAGGATTGAGGTTGTCTTTTAACCAAGGAATTACGATTTGAGTTCGTGTTAGTACTTCCACTCCAAGCATCCATTGGTTCAGCTGGTGGTATGAATCCGGATCCAGAATTTGAATTGAATCTATTATTATTTGTAAAGTGGTTATTGTTTGACCTAGCTGGAATACGAGTGTTATTCGAATTTTGAGGAAGATGTTGTCTAGGTGGTATATACTGACTATCAAGGTGTGATCTAGGAGGATAATGATAATGTTGAGATATATTTGGTCTTGGGGGTGCAAAATTATTCCTTGGAACAAATTGGTTGGAAAACTGTGGGTAACTATATGCTTGGGGTGGCATGATTCGAGGTCTTGTTTGAGATTGTTTCTGAGCACTGTACGAACTTTTGAAGTAAAACCTATTTTGTTCTTCCAAACAGAAGTTCAAAGCTTGTGCTAGTTTTGATGGTCTCATGGCTCTGATTGTTGAGCCTAGTGGTTCCTTCAATCCAGATAAGAATGCATTCAAACACTTTTTTTCGTAGAGTGATTTTTTTGCTGAAATTACGATTTGATTTTTTTCGTGTACCCTAACGTGATTCAATATAGTTGAGAGTATATGAATAATTTTTGCGTAAAAAGTTTCAACAGAATCCAGTTCTTGTCTTAGTGTGTGTAAATCTCGAATAAGACTTGTTTCATTTCTTTTATCAGCATAATGAGTAATTAAATTATTTTTAATATCTACCCAATTCGTGGTAGTTCCATACATATTCAATACCTCATTTGCTGGTCCTGTGATTTTGTTCCTAATAGCTCGTAAAATTATTTGACCATAACTTGTTGCTGTTATTGATTGAATATGAGACAGGATTTCTTCTACGTTATTTAAAAAATCAAAGAGTAAGTGAGGATTACCATCAAAATTCGGCATATCTTTTACCGCATCGGGAATCCGAAGCGAGTTAAATATATTAACTGCAAAATTTGCATCCATAGTGATTAAATTTGAACTTATATTGGTTGTAAGTGAAACTGAAGAACTAATAATTTTATCAAGCAGGGTTCTGTTTTGTTATGCTTCGAAATGTATTTTAAATTGCTTTTTATTGCTGAAACTAGTAGATTTCAACAAACTAGCTCTACGATATTGTGGCCTTAGTTTTTTTACGTAAGAAGGCATAAAGATTGTCCTAGCCCGAAAATATATTCTTATATAATATAGGTTTGTTATATATATAATTTTTTTTTTTTTTTTTGAAAACGAACTTACCTTTACAAAACTATTTTTATTGAAGTCTTACAATTTCCTATTAATATTTACACATAACTTAATTTTATAGTTTTACTTTTTTAAATAACTTATCAATAAACATCTTAGTAAGAAGACAGTGTTGTTGATTTTTTTTTTTTTTTTTCGAAGTTACGACTAACAGGTTTTTTTCGCTTCTTGATCCTTGCTGGTTTTTGTTTTTTTTAATTTTGTTTCAGTTTTTATTATTTCATAAACTTTTTAATTTCTATTAAACTTGGGAGTCTTAATGTTTTTTTTAAAAGCTACTAATATTTCACTTGAAAATGTTGTTGCGTATATATTTTATTTTAAAAGCTACTCAACTTTTCACTTAAAAAAAAATTACAACTTTATACCGACTGCGCCAGTTATAGTCATGGGCCATGACTCATGGCTCAAATATCGAGTTCGTTCCAGAAATAAAAGAAAAGTTTTATTTTATAATATGATATTTTTTATTTCGACCTTATTCTTTCAAGTCAAGACTAACACTCACTCTTAAATTAAGACTGAAAAACTCCCTTAATCATCATCTTCTTCGTAAGCTATATTTCCCCCCTTTTAATTTATACTCAAATGTATTTGGGTGCAATCATTTGCTAAGTGCAAAACATCTGCCGTTGTACCGTATGCTGGAGCTGGTGCTTAGGTGCAAACTTTCTTAGGTGCAAAACATCTGCTTAAGTGCACAACATCTGCTGCTGTACCGTATGCTGGAGCTGGTGCTTAGGTGCAAACTATGTTAGGTGCAAAACATCTGCTAAGTGTACAACATCTGCTGCTGTACCGTATGCTGGAGCTGGTGCTTAGGTGCAAACTATGTTAGGTGCAAAACATCTGCTAAGTGCACAACATCTGTTGCTGTACCGTATGCTGGAGCTGGTGCTTAGGTGCAAACTATGTTAGGTGCAAAACATCTGCTATAAGTGGCAATATACAATATATATATCTGGCAATTACGGTATTGTGTATATACATTATGGGATCAGGTGCAAACATATGTAATTGTTTATTATTATACATTGTTTAAGTTCAAGCATTTATGTATGTTTGGACGTAACTCGCTCTACGAGCTCCAAAAAATAGGTAGGGCAGGCTGAGCTAAAAGCCAAACAAAAATATAAACGTCAAAAGTGATACGCGTCGAAACCAACCAATACCAATTCAATCGCTATTTTAGCGGTGCGGCGGCTGGAAATAAAAAACCAATAAAATGGCCGCCAAATTGGTTTCAAGTGTTTAAAAAAATGGCATAGGAAGACGAAATTATTGGGATATTAAATTCGTTTCATTAAGAGTTCAGAGCGCTCTGAACACAATTAGTTCAGAGGACGTTCAGAGTGAGCTCGATAAACTCGAACTTTGGTCAGAGTTCTTTTCTAAATGAAAACAGAAAAACCCCTAAAGTACTGGAAAGTGCATTCTCAAAAAAAAAAAAAAAATGTTTTCCAGAAGTTTTTTTTTCTAAAAAAAATCAAAACTGTTCAAGAAATCAGATGGCTTAATTCACTTTTTTTTTCCAAAAAAAAAACGTTTTAACTAGGGTAATAATATGATACTTCGACTTAATACTTTTGACGGACATACTGTGCTTATAAGGTAAAACATCTTATGTCGATTTTGAACAATTTTTAGTAGAGCAATTTTTAATTTTAAACTGTGCTTTGAAATAAATTAAGTGTTGGAATTTTAATTTTTTTTCGGAAAAGTAGGGAAATCTTATTTAAAATTATATTAAAACCAATTTTGTTTGATATAATGAAGAATAAGGTAAGAAAAGTAGGCTTTTTTTACATAAGTCGTTTTACCAAATCAAATATGAGCACATTTTTAAGCTTAAGTAACATAACATATTTATCCAAATCAACATTTAATGGTTTTGAAAACTTCAGTCGACTCAAGTTTTTTTTTTTAAGAAACGTGGTAGGAAGAATTTTTGAATATAAGCTATATTTCTTTACACTTTAACTTCTCTTTTATATTAAAAAACGCAAGTAATTCTATTAGTCAAAGTGAATAATTTATTAAAAATAAAATAATTTATTTAAATTTTTTTTTTTTTTTTTATAATGCACACGCGCTCAAGGGGTTTGTTATAGCCCTTTTAATGATAAGTCACAGAACGAGCGATAGGAAGTTAGGAAGGAAGGGAAAGGAGGTGTCGATGAACATTGATCTTGAATGTTTGAAGATCAAAATGGCAAGGAAAAATTGTGCCAGGCAATCCATTCCACACCCCCTCTATGAGTTGACCTTGTCGCGGTGAGGGGGCTTACGTGAGGTTCTTCAACACATACACACACACACAAACACACACACACACACACACACACACACACACACACACACACACACACACACACACACACACACACACACACACACACACACACACACACACACACACACACACACACACACACACACACACACACACACACACACACACACACACACACACACACACACACACACACACACACACACACACACACACACACACACACACACACACACACACACACACACACACACACACACACACACACACACACACACACACACACACACACACACACACACACACACACACACACACACACACACACACACACACACACACACACACACACACACACACACACACACACACACACTCACACACACACACACACACACACACACACACACACACACACACACACACACACACACACACACACACACACACACACACACACACACACACACACACACACACACACACACACACACACACACACACACACACACACACACACACACACCCACACACACACACACACACACACACACACACACACACACACACACACACACACACACACACACACACACACACACACACACACACACACACACACACACACACACACACACACACACACACACACACACACACACACACACACACACACACACACACACACACACACACACACACACACACACACACACACACACACACACACACACACACACACATACACACACATACACACACACACACACACACACACACACACACACACACACACACACACACACACACACACACACACACACACACACACACACACACACACACACACACACACACACACACACACACACACACACACACACACACACACACACACACACACACACACACACACACACACACACACACACACACACACACACACACACACACACACACACACACACACACACACACACACACACACACACACACACACACACACACACACACACACACACACACACACACACACACACACACACACACACACACACACACACACACTTCAACAATTGCAGAATCACACTAACTAAAATAACTCAATCTAACTAAAATCATGAACTCAAAAGCTACCAATAATAATAAAATTCGAGTGGGGATGTCCACTCAAATGTCGGCAGGAGTCACGACTGCCGGCACGGGCTTTGCCTCGAAAGAGGAGGAGTCGCCAGTGACCAAAAGTTCATTAATGAAAGACAAAAAGAAAACATATAAAAAAGAAAAACAAAAACAAATTCACTCGTCAGGCGATATGACCGGTAGGACGACCTCAACTCCCGGGAAGGCTGTAAAGCCGTCCGAGAGTAGGGGAAGTGCTGCCAGTCTGGACGCTCCTCCGCAGCTGTCGGGACAAATCACGGTCGGTAGTGGGGATACTGTGACTTACAGTACCTCTGCTGCCCTCCGTGACTGCCCCCCGACAGTTGCGGATGTAAATAACAAAAACAGTGGCAGTGCAACAGTGACACACTGTGACACTCCCACCGCACTATTGAGCTCAGACTCTCAAGAAATTCCCCTCCTTGACGGGGGTGTGGCTGTGACTTTCAGCTCCACCTCGGACAAGGAGAGGAATACCACCGCCCAACAAAAACCTTCGGGCTCAGGAAGAGGTGTCCAGGGGGCTGATGGAGCCGTGACTTACGGTTCCACCGGCGTCAGGGGTAAACCTTCCTCGAGCTCCATGGGGATTCCCCCCTGCGACGGTGAGGCTGTGACTTACAGCACCACCGCTGGAGGGAGGAGTGTAACCTACTCACGAAAAGATAGACGGAACGCGGAGAGATTAGTGAAGATGCTAGGTGACTTACCGGTGTCGGATCTGGACTCGAAGCAATCTGCCAAACTCGTGTGGGCAAAAAATATAATTAAAAGCGAAGACTCTACGTCTAAGCGCCAGCGATCCTTTGAGGGAACCGGTCCGGAACCCAAAAGACCAAAGGCCAATTCCAATACTCTTTCCAACATCAGGAAAGATCTATCCTTTAGTGACGTACTAAAGGATAAAACCATTTTAGCGGTGATTGATAGGAGTAATGTAGATGGTATGATCTCCTTCGATCGGTGGACGACGGTCTTGAACAAGCTTCAGGCTTCCTACTGGACCCTCATGATGGAAAATCCAGGTGAACCTGCCATTTTTGAGGATGCCGGGTGGTACCAGGGGCGCGTCAAGCTCGTCGCCTTCAATGGTCGGAGGTCGTGCGATCTATATAAGCTCGCTATAAGTAGGTTGGAGGGACTCTGGCCTGGTGCTAAGCTCGAGGTTGTGGCAAGAGAAGACATTCCTTGCAGACCAAGGGCTCGTACCAGATTACCAGCTGAACTCTCCGACAAAGAAATCATCCTTAAAATGCTACAATATGGTAACCCATCCCTGCCTACTCATGACTGGAAAGTCGCCAAGCTGGAGGATCCGGAGGGTCCTTATAGATCGGCTATTATAGTCATCAATAGGGATTCACTGGCTCCACTAGCGTCGACCAAAGGAGTGATTAGGTTTGGATGGTCTACCATTACGCTGAAAGTGTATAGGAAAGACGAAGAAAGTGCTAGACTAGCACTAACTACATCGGAGGATATACCCGCAGTGGAGGAACCTGCTGGTGTTATCAACCTTCCAGAAATGGAAACAGATGCACCCAGCACTCCTTCTATAGGTATGCCCTCCTCCAAACCAGATAGCGCATCCGACTTGGATGCTCACACTGTCGACAGTCCTTCCGACATGGAGACTGAAGACTACATTAATGAAGATTTTCTTTTACGGTCATCCTCGGAGTCTGACTCAGAGGAGGACCTCAATAGCACTGTAAGAGGTGGTCTGGAAAACTGCAACCGAGATGGTTCAGCTACTACAGATTAACCTCCAACATTCCAAACTAGCTTCGGCCTCCCTTCTTCTCCGACTGCAAACAAAAGGGGAAGATATTGTCCTGATCCAGGAACCATGGATTGTCAAATCTATTCTTCATGGACTCAGGACTCCTGGGTACTACTTGCTGTATGCATTGGACAAAGGTGAGCCACGATCCTGCATATTAGTGAGAAGTAATATTAATGTATTTATACTCCCTGACTACAGCGATCGAGACGTTACTACGGTCAGATTGCAGACCAAAAAAGGCATATACTGGCTTGCCTCAGCTTACCTTGGCCACGACCATCTCGGCCCCCTCCCCAGCGACATGCTGAGGAGAATTATAGAGGAATCAGAGCGGCTAAATACGTGCCTCCTAATTGGTTGTGACGCCAACGCACACCATACAGTCTGGGGGAGTACAAATATATATGATAGAGGTGAGTCTCTTTTTGATTATATTCTCAGTATTAACCTAATTGTAACTAACACTGGGAATGAACCAACATTCATAACCAGAAACAGACAAGAAGTCTTAGACATAACACTTGTCTCCGATTCGATTCATCATAGGATCACGAATTGGAAGGTGTCTGCAGAGCACTCATTCTCTGATCACAGATACATCCAATTCGAACTTATTGATGACACTAATAAACAACCAGCCTTCCGTAATTATCGAAAGACTGATTGGCAAAAATACAGGGATACTCTAAAAAGTTTAATTAAACCTGATCTTTTGAAAATCCCTTCTAATATAAACGAACTTGACAAAAAAGTCAACGATCTAACAGCAGCCCTTAACAAATCATTGTCAGCCTCCTGTCCTCTTACTCGTATAAGAGGAAAACGGAATCCACCTTGGTGGAACTCGGGGCTTGAACTGCTCAGGAAAACTTGTAGAAAGTCCTTCAACCGAGCTAAATACTCCAAAGAAATCGCAGACTGGGATTCCTACAAAGAATCCCTGAAATTATATAAAAAAGAGCTGAGGAAAAGTAAAAGAGCCTCCTGGAGGAACTTCTGTGGTAAGATAGAAGACACTACAGAGGCTTCTAGATTAAGGAAAATCCTCTCTACCAATCCTACAATGCCTAGCTTCTTTAAAAAAGCAGACGGCTCATGGACCAATACCTGCGAAGAATCGCTTAACTTGCTACTTGACACCCATTTCCCAGGTAGCTCCCGTAACATAGTAAACCTTGATTGTAGTCCAATTGGATCAATCAATAATAATACTAGTAAACTTGGTCTAGTCACTAGGGAAAAACTAAAATGGGCCATCAACAGCTTCAATCCATATAAATCTGCTGGACCTGACGGCATAATACCAGCAGAACTTCAACAGTCTATGGATATTATTATCCCTATCCTGGAAGTAGTACTAAACGGATGTTTAGAGTTGAAATACATTCCATCGTTATGGAGGGAAGTAAAAGTTGTGTTCATTCCCAAAGCGGGAAAATGTTCCCAAGTGTATCCAAAAGACCTCAGACCTATAAGTCTATCATCATTCCTTCTTAAAATTTTAGAACGTCTGATTGATATCCATTTGCGAAATGCCATAGACACAACTCTAGTGTCTACAGCACAACACGCTTACTGCAAAGGAAAATTGGTAGACACTGCCTGGCATACCTTAGTAAGCGCTATCGAATATTCCCTACATCACAAAGAGTATACTCTGGTAGCATTCCTTGATATCGAGGGTGCTTTTAACAACGTCAGCAACCAAGCAATCACAACGGCACTAGACAATCTTAAAGTAGACAGATCCCTGAGTGAGCTTATAAATCTTATGCTAAAAAGTGGGCTAATCAACTCAACCCTAGGAGACGTCTCCCTAAGAAGATCAGTCAGCAGAGGTACTCCACAAGGTGGAGTCCTATCCCCTCTTCTATGGAACTTAGTTGTCAATGAACTTCTAGTTGACCTGGAAGCAGAGGGATTCAAAGTGATTGCATACGCTGATGACGTCGCCATTGCGATATCAGGAAAACATGCTCAAATTCTTATTGAGCTAATGCAAACAGCTCTTAACAAGCTTCTTAAGTGGACTGGTAAATGTGGGCTAGGAGTAAACCCCCACAAAACTGAACTGGTCCTCTTCACAAGGAAATATAAAATTCCACACCTAAATGCTCCGTCCATTAATGGAACTCCACTAACTTTCTCAATTGAAGCTAAATATCTAGGCCTTGTTCTAGATAAGAAGCTCACATGGAAACCCAACATTCAGGAAAGAGTAAAAAAGGCCACGGTGGCTCTCTTTTCTTGCAAAAAAGCAATAGAGAATAAGTGGGGTTTATCCCCACAAATTACCCACTGGCTATATACAGCGGTCATAAGACCGATACTAACTTATGGGATAACAGTATGGTGGACTGCTTTGGATAAAGCGTCCTACCGGGACCACCTAAGCAAAGTCCAAAGATCAGCATGTCTATGTATCACTGCAGCACTGCGTACGACACCTTCAGCTGCCTTAGACATTCTTCTTAATCTTACACCCCTCGACATTTTTAGTAAACAAATGGCCGCGAGTACAGCAATCCGTCTCAGAGCAACGTCTCAATGGACCAATAACTCAATTGGCCACACTATTATTCTGAATTCATTCAGAACGATTCCAAGTCACTCTGACTACACCATACCCCAACTGGTTTTTGAAAACAGCTTTCGAGTCTCCATTCCATCACGGTCTGACTGGGACGAAGGACATTTCTCGAGAGACGATTCGATTCATTTCTACACTGATGGTTCAAAAACCGAAGATGGAGTTGGGGGCGGAGTGTACTCAGAAGGACTAAATCTTAGTATATCTTTCCGACTCCCTAACTATTGTAGCGTGTTCCAAGCGGAACTTCTGGCGATAAAAGAGGTTCTATCCTGGCTCAAGGAAAACGTGATATCCACGTCGAATATCCGTATCTTTTCAGACAGCCAAGCAGCCCTTAAATCATTCGAGGCGGTTTCCACGAACTCAGCAACAGCCCGCAACTGTCACACATCTCTCGCGGAGATGGCAGAACAGTTTAACATTCACCTTTTTTGGGTGCCGGGACATAGAGATATCCCAGGAAACTGCAAGGCCGATGAACTCGCTAGAAATGGAACTACTGAACCACTTTCACCCGACAGGAGGAATATTGGTATACCTATCGCTACATGTAAACTCATGCTAAAACACGATGCCATGAACGAAACAAATCTAAGGTGGTCAAATTTGACTACCTGTCAGGCGACAAAACAGATCTGGCCAAAACTAGATCCAAAACGCTCCATATGTTTGTTATCTCTTGGTAGATCACACCTTAGCTCCTTAATCGGTGTCATAACTGGACACTGTCTTATAGGCAGACATGCTACTAGACTCGGTGTCTTCTCGAACGACTTACGCAGAAGTTGCATGGACGAGGAAGAAGAAGAGACTATAACACATCTTCTTTGTTCATGCCCTGCTCTCTCACAAAGACGAAAATTACATTTGGGAGATTTCTTCCTCAACGATATAAATGACCTAACTCAGACAGACATACACTGTCTCCATCGCTTTGTTAAAAGTTCCAATTGGTTTTAAAATTAGTGAGGTAGTGCCTTACTTTCATATGTGGTATCACAATGGACCTAGTATCTGGTCTAAGTGTGTCAGTCGTTGACTGACAGCCACCTTAACCTAACCTAACCTAATCCATTCCACATTCGTGTTGTACGGCTAAAGAAAGAATCTCTATATTTCACGGTACGTCCGAAATTGGGCTCAAGTGTAAACTGATGAGCGTTCCTAGCAAGACGAGTATTCCGGGGAAATGTTTAAGGGGTGGAACGCAGCTGGCTGTGAGTGAGTGAGCATTTTTTGTAAAAGAATCTGTAAAATAAGGAAAGGCATGAGACATTTCGACGATGTTCGAGTGACGGAAATTTTTCCATAATGTTTCTCTCTCCTATCAATTTTAACGCTTTTTTCTGAACTCTGTCGAGTAGGTGGAGAAAAGTTTGAGAAGCACCTGCCCAGAGATGGGAGTTATACTCGAGTTTAGGGCGTATAAACGCTTTGTAAATTGTAGCCAGATCAGAAGGGGTGAAAAACTTCTTGCATCTATTAAGAAAGCCTAAGCCTATGCATTCTTGGCAATCTCAAGCATATGATCATTCCAACGAAGATTGTGACTGATACACATACCGAGTACTGATAGCTTTTCGGCCTCCTCGATGCAAGTACCATTCATGGATAATGGCATAGGGGGTATGTTTAGCTTCAACGACAAAAGACAGCATTGAGTTTTCGACGCATTAAACTCCACACGATTTCTAGTACCCCAATTCACAATGCTGTTTCAATCGGAGTTTAACGAGCTTATCATACGATTCCGTTGTAATAACACGTCCGAAGGCGAAGGCCGTGAATTATCAAACGTATATGAAAAGCTGAGGGTTGAGTCGTCAGCAAAACAATTTAATGGATTAGAAGTCACAGACAAGAGATCATTTATAAAAATGAGAAAGAGAGTCGGAGACAGAACGGAGCCCTGGGACACACCAGCATTTATTTTGTGGAGATCAGACTTGAAACCGTCTAATACAACTTGTATTGAAAGGTCCAGAAGATAGCTTCTAATCCAACGAATAAGAGTATCATCGATACCAAATGCACGCATTTTCGATAAAAGAGCTTCATGCCAAACTTTATCAAATGCCTTTGAAATATCAAGCGCAATAATCTTGCTTTCGCCAAAGCGATGCACAGATTTTTTCCACTGTTCGGTGAGATATGCCATCAGATCACCAGTGGAACGATTGCTGCGAAAGCCGTATTGCCGGTCATTTAAAAGCTCCCGATCTTCGAGATATTTCTTCAGTTGACGATTTATCAGCGTTTCCATGACCTTGGAAAGAAGGGACGTAAGTGCAATTGGTCAGTAGGAGGAGGGGGAGGAGGAGTCACCTTTTTTTGGGACGGGCTGGACAAATGCCGTTTTCCATCTACTAGGAAAGATTCCTGAACGATAGGAGCTATGGAAAACCTTACGCAGTGGTTTTGCCAGCGATGAAGAACACCTCTTCAGAAGAATAGGGGGTATACCATCCGGGCCAGCGGATTTCAACTTCTTTCAACCTGATAGCTTCTTTACACTCTTCGGTAAACCAAGACTTTTCTTTTGGTTTGATACATTTTGTTCTGTGAGGGACAAAAGTTCTCATTCCAAGAAAAATCGCTTCTGTAATCGTTGCAGCACTGGCATCAATGTCATTATCGAGGAAGCATAATGACCAGTTAAAGTTGCGAAAGAAATTATTCAGACCGTCCCAGTTGGCTTTCTCGTATTGCCAAACGGTCCTAGTGGGAATTTTTTCTTTAACTGGATGGTTGAAGATCGAGAAATTAGCTGAAATGACACAATGGTCCGAGGTGCCAAATGGAGAAGTTACTTTAATAGTATATTTATCAGGGTGGGAAGTAAGGAACAAGTCAAGAGTATGGGCGGAATGCCCATCAACATCCGGTATACGAGTAGGCTCATCGACAAGCTGGGTAAGATGGTTATACTCAGCAAAGATCTCGGTATACCTTCCTTCGAGTGTTGTCTGGCCAGAATAGCGGAGCTAACTTGAATTGTGTACATTGAAGTCGCCCGTAATCACGACTTCAGTGTGAGGACAATGGGAAACAATTCGGGAAATTGAATCTGACAAAACATCTAACTCATCACAAGTAGACATGCTGTCAAAATTCGGACTCCTGTAAAGAAAACAGTAATGAATGATATGCTTGCGGACAGTGAATTTGAGCCACAGGAAATTAATGTTCGTATTAGAACAATGCCCATATTGGGTAAAGCTCTGGCAAGCAATATCATTTCTAACATAAACGACAAGACCATGGTGGGAAAAAAGTAATGGCACCAAGTTATATCCAAACAAACAAAATTCTGATAAATCAGTATTCTGTCCAACCTGGGTTTCACTTAATGCCAAAACAACTGGCCTGTATTGCACAATATGGGCGTACACAGAAGAGAAATTCTTCCTTAGCCCACGAATATTTGAATATACAACACAAAAATCACTTACCATTCTGAAAAACTAAACACAAACAATTCAACTTTGACGAAACTAATTTCAGCCGTGCAGTATAGGCCCATATTAATTCCAATTATAAACAAACTGTCCTAGGTGTTATGCCCATAAAACAATTTGCAAACGGGAATTAATATAGACAAAATAAACACGAAAGAAATATACATCAAATGCTACTCCCTATCCAATGCAAAACCTCTTGCGATAAGCCTCACAAGAGGCTTGCATTGCATAGAAAGGAACAGTTATGGGTGGCGCGGGTGGAGAGGATGGGTATTGTTGGATGCTGTGCTGCGAATGCGAGCGAGGTATTTGGTGTAAATATTTTTTTTTCTTTTTCTTTTTAATTGGCACTGATTCTATTTATTTTTTCGAGTTTTGGGCTGAGTTTTATTTATGGTTTTAAATTTATTGCACTATCTATAGTATGTGAATAGGTTAGGTTTTTTTTTATTTATTTTTTTTTTTGTGACACACGCGCACAGAAGCAACGCGACCGCACACGACGAGTAGTTGATCGACACTCCAAATATATACTTTCAATGTTTATGTTGTTGTTAATACATTGAATATTATGATTTGTATACAAGTTTCTTGAAAGTAACTTAAGAGAAAAGTTTAACATATAAATTAGGCATAGCTGGTGCCTGTACAAAAAATTACGAGAAAGATGATAGCTTATGAAGTTTCATTGTCATCAGCTTCCTCAGTTAGATCAGGATGATAATTTGGTATGTTATCAACAGGTAAATTTTTATAGAAACTGTGAAAAGTAGTATCGATTAGTGGCAGTAGGTCCATCAGATCATTTTTCTTCTCTTTGCTGAGGGGTAAAGGTTGTAAGTAGCACAATGGCACATCAGAGAGTTGTGCGATTGAGACACCTCGACGCTTCAAATTTAATACTTTAAATGGCTCTTCTTCAGAGAGTGAAATATTATACAAAAGAACTCCGAACTTTTTTTCATATCTAATCCATTTCATCTCTTGCCATAAGAACTTATTCCCACTTTCATCAAATTTTCGCCAAAGAAATTTTTCTTTCGAAGTTCTGGAAAAGTCTAGAAATTTGTTTCTAGTCATTTCATTTTCGATGAAACCCTTTTTGGTTCCCACTGTGCGAACGAATTGATACCAGTCACGCGGATGGTGTATATCTACGGATGTTATTTTCTTCCTTTCTATCGCCGCATTGTCGATATCACACTCCATATGAGTGTGACCTGGTATCAAAAACTTATGATCAATAATTTGAATACTTGATTCTGTTTGCTTAAACACAAGGAACAACGTTGAAACAAGAGTTCTTGTTCTAACCTCCACAATCACTATAAAAGATGACCTCATTACAGGTTTCGGGTAGTCTTAAGGTGCTCAAAAATGCAAGAAGCGATTTCGTTGCCACCACGACGTCCTTCACCCTCATGCCACATAAAACATAAAGGCTGACTGGTAACGCCATCGTGAATCGTTAAATTAAATGTCCATAGCTGCCTTTTGTAAAACGAAACATTTGTCCTCAGGAAGGGAGTAGAAAGGCATTGCTGCAAGTCAAAAGTAAATACTTTTGTACTTTTATCATTTTGGGAACGAATTTTGTCCTCTTTTTTAGTTTCGTATGCCAGATCAGCATCTTTTTGGTGATTTTTCAATTCTATTTCGAATTGATCTTTTTCATTTCCGCTGCTTGTTTTTAATTTCATATGCAGGATTTCACACTTATTGGAAGTGTCGAGCTGTGGTTTTTTAAATTTTATGTGCATAGTTTTAAAAATCTTGGAGTATGTAGTAAGGGATACCGTTGTGCCATATTTTTCAGTAAATAACCGATACATTTAGGAAAGACTTACTCGTAAATCGGCATGAAAGTACTTTTGCGCTGATTGCTTTCTAGTGTAGTGTGACTCATATGCTGGAAAACTTTGTATATGGCTAAGGACCTCCATTTCTTTAGCATCATTTAGGTTATTTGGAGGAGGCTTTCGACCTCGTTTGTCTTGGGAAATGGTTGTACCCGGAGACTCGAGTTTCTTCTTCACCACTGTATTCTTTGGCCACCAACTTCCAAGAAATATATGTTCACATGTGTCCTGGTCCGCAAATGTGTTGTTGTGTTTCTCCGTGTTTTTTTTTCTGAAAGTATTATCAGCCCAGCAGCAAATGCTACTCTCAAATTATAGTTGCCTAGCTTCCAATGTTGTTCAAATATATTTCTTTGAACCTCTGGTGAAATTTTTTCTTTGCACTTCATGCGACAATTTTCCAATTTCTTAACCTTCTTGTTTGCTATAAATTTAATCAATTATTAAAGTATCCTTCCCCAGTATTCCGTTTTAATTTTCTTATCCCACGATTGCCATTCTGACCCCTCAGATTTTCTTGGAAAAGTTGTACTGCACCTTCAGTTTCCTCACTCAATTCACTATCACTGTTCAAATGAAAGTCGGGATCAGCAAAAGCATCGTCACAATCAAAATCTTTTCCTTGATCGGCTTCACTCTCGATAGAATCAACATTCAATAGATTTTCCAATTGCCTTTGAAATTCACTGCTTGTACCTGGTAGACCGTTGGCATAACAAAATCAGATTCCTGGATTTCAACCAAGGTGTTCGCATTAACAAAATTGTTTGGATCATCTAGAAGCAAACAAATGAAATCACACATATTAATTAAATACAATAGTATGTAAACATAGTAAGTTCTTAGCTGCGTAAATCTGTGTAATTTTCCATAAAAATTGTGACAGATTTACGAAGTCTAAAACTTTACTACGTTTACGATGACTTTCCGAATACCATGATATATATTACGATCAAAATTAAAGCAACACAAATAACAACAACTAAAGCAGTAATATGACAACAAACAAACCTTTTTCAGCAGAATTTGACCCAGCAAATCCTTCAATTTCGGGGCCCTTGATGCGCTCATCGTAATCCTCATAACATTTTTCCATAACCGTTTGATTTTTTGTTTTATTTTTTTGTGATGCTAAGGCTAGCATCAACATTTAATGTGCGCGATTCATATTTAATTTCGTTTCACTTATCAATTTTTTAATTTGATTGATAAATTATTCTTCACTTTATAATTATGTCTTTTCAGTTTCTTTCACTTTTAAAATAACCGAAACTTTGAAATTTATTATAAGAGTATTCTAGCCCTTACGTTACAATATGAACTTCACTTGCACACGGTAAAACACTTAATGTCTACCTAAGGCCGTTACTTCAGGCAACAACGATTCGGTAAAATCTCTTAACAAGTTGTTTATGATTTTGAAAATTACATATTTCTCTTTTTAAATAAAAAAAATGGTAATACAACTTAAGTTGACAAAAATTCGCGCGAATTTTTGTTTTTTCACACCTCGAACTGATTCTATGTTGGGCAAAATTTTTTGCGCTCGCTACGCTTGCTAGAAAGCATGCTGCATTTTCTTTTTTGTTCAAGCTCATCATACTTAATCATATAAAATTATTTGATTTGAAATATTTTGGTTTGATAAATAAAAAATGTATAGCTTAAGATTTTGTTGTTGCGTTCCTAAAAATGTTAAATCTAGTGCGATGACTTTCTGATGCCGTGACATTTGGCCAAGCAGACATTTCTGTATTCTGTTAGCGTTGAACATTGCCTTGAAAGCTAGCGAAGGATTGAGTTTCTATCTGTTGCCTAGCACTCTATTTTTACTGTTATGAGTATGACAGCAAAAACCATGAAACTAAAAACTGTCCAATAATTTTTTTTCTGAAAAAAATTACCAGGTGGGTCAGAAGTCCCGAATTTAGTTTTCGGGACTTATAACCCATCATGGTGGGTCAAAAGTCCCAAATTAAGATTAGGGACTTATGACTCACCATAATGGGTCATTAGTCCCGAAAGTCAAATTCGGGAGTTTTGACTTCGGGACCAGTTTCTCTGCGCCTCGATGGGCGCAGGGAAACTGGTCCCGAAGTCAAAAGTCCCGAATTTGACTTTCGGGACTTATAACCCACTTAGGTAGGTCATAATCCCCGAATATGAATTCGGGTCTTATAACTCACTGAGCTGGGTCACAAGTCCCGTATTTAATTCGCGCGAATTTTTGTTTTTTCACACCTCGAACTGATTCTATGTTGGGCAAAATTGTTTGCGCTCGCTACGCTTGCTAGAAAGCATGCTGCATTTTCTTTTTTGTTCAAGCTCATCATACTTAATCATATAAAATTATTTGATTTGAAATATTTTGGTTTGATAAATAAAAAATGTATAGCTTAAGATTTTGTTGTTGCGTTCCTAAAAATGTTAAATCTAGTGCGATGACTTTCTGATGCCGTGACATTTGGCCAAGCAGACATTTCTGTATTCTGTTAGCGTTGAACATTGCCTTGAAAGCTAGCGAAGGATTGAGTTTCTATCTGTTGCCTAGCACTCTATTTTTACTGTTATGAGTATGACAGCAAAAACCATGAAACTAAAAACTGTCCAATAATTTTTTTTCTGAAAAAATTACCAGGTGGGTCAGAAGTCCCGAATTTAGTTTTCGGGACTTATAACCCATCATGGTGGGTCAAAAGTCCCAAATTAAGATTAGGGACTTATGACTCACCATAATGGGTCATTAGTCCCGAAAGTCAAATTCGGGACTAATGGCCCATCGAGGCGCAGGGAAACTGGTCCCGAAGTCAAAAGTCCCGAATTTGACTTTCGGGACTTATAACCCACTTAGGTAGGTCATAATCCCCGAATATGAATTCGGGTCTTATAACTCACTGAGCTGGGTCACAAGTCCCGTTTTTATTTCGTTTCTAATGGGACAAAAGTCCCGAATGAAACCATATTGTAAATTAAGTTCCTTGACAACATAATAAATCTATTTGTTTTTATTTATGTAAGTACCTACAAAAAATGTTTACTACATATAAAGAAAAAAACAGAACAATTAAACATAAATGGTTTAAAATTTATGTACATACATATGTCCGCATGGCCAAATTTCACGGCATCAGAAAGTCATTTCACCAGATTTAAAATTTTAAGGAACGCAACAACAAAATCTTAAGCTATGCATTTTTTATTTATCAAACCAAAATATTTCAAATCAAATAATTTTATATGATTAAGTATGATGAGCTTGAACAAAAAAGAAAATGCAGCATGCTTTCTAGCAAGCGTAGCGAGCGCAAAAAATTTTGCCCAACATAGAATCAGTTCGAGGTGTGAAAAAACAAAAATTCGCGCGAATTTTTGTTTTTTCACACCTCGAACTGATTCTATGTTGGGCAAAATTTTTTGCGCTCGCTACGCTTGCTAGAAAGCATGCTGCATTTTCTTTTTTGTTCAAGCTCATCATACTTAATCATATAAAATTATTTGATTTGAAATATTTTGGTTTGATAAATAAAAAATGTATAGCTTAAGATTTTGTTGTTGCGTTCCTAAAAATGTTAAATCTAGTGCGATGACTTTCTGATGCCGTGACATTTGGCCAAGCAGACATTTCTGTATTCTGTTAGCGTTGAACATTGCCTTGAAAGCTAGCGAAGGATTGAGTTTCTATCTGTTGCCTAGCACTCTATTTTTACTGTTATGAGTATGACAGCAAAAACCATGAAACTAAAAACTGTCCAATAATTTTTTTTCTGAAAAAAATTACCAGGTGGGTCAGAAGTCCCGAATTTAGTTTTCGGGACTTATAACCCATCATGGTGGGTCAAAAGTCCCAAATTAAGATTAGGGACTTATGACTCACCATAATGGGTCATTAGTCCCGAAAGTCAAATTCGGGAGTTTTGACTTCGGGACCAGTTTCCCTGCGCCTCGATGGAACCTAAACCTAACTAATATGGGATATTTTTTTAGAAGAAGGGGGACAAAATGAAATTTGCTATAGAAAGGAGAGTTCGTTACAAAGTAGTTTTACTGTACCTTATTTTCTCCCATGATGATCTTAATTAGAAGGAAACAAGTAAACATTTTTTGGAAGGACATAGCTTTAATAATCCTCAATTTTCAAATTTTGCCGCCCCGGGCAAATGCCCGGCGCCCCCACCTAGATCGGGCCCTGTGTGCATGCCCTTGATAATTGGGTCAAGGGCATTGATGTATTGTGTAGCCACTGTATGCTGGTCGTAGGTTTTATTTTCTTTATTTGAAAAAAAACGTCTTCTGTGGCGAAATTTTGCTACGCAACGAAAAGATCGGCGGCCACTTCTTGGATTTCGTCTGTGACCGCCAAATTCAAAATTGGAAATAGACCTATCGAATTGTATATCTATACTATTATATAAAGACGTAACTAGAAAAATG
Organism: Platycheirus albimanus; assembly: GCA_916050605.2. Taxonomy (NCBI): domain Eukaryota; kingdom Metazoa; phylum Arthropoda; class Insecta; order Diptera; family Syrphidae; genus Platycheirus; species Platycheirus albimanus. The sequence goes on from OU696696.1 coordinate 186,390,144, forward strand.
TTTGGCCCACATGATCTCGAAAAGTACTTCACCGATTTACTTGAAACAAATTTTATAATATTCTTTATTTTCCGAAGAATGTTTAGGGCTAATTTATATTTGTTTAATTTGTTTGGTAAGTAAAGATATTTAATTTTTTCTTATTTCTTGTCAATTTTTTGTACAGATAATATGCTCATGATCAAAATGAAATCCATGGCAACGGCTGGAATACAAAAAAATAAATAGGTAATAAATTGGAAATAAATTGGAAATAATATCCAAGGAAACTTCAGACGTAAATAAAACAAAATAAAAAAAACATAAGCGAGAGCTACAGTACGTTTGCAACGAACTGTTGGATACCCTATTCCCCACATTTTTGTATATGTATATGCATATGTGTTCGCCTCCTTCGCAGCCAGCCGCTGTTCCAGTATCGGAAACAAAATTCTTCTTTAGCAGGCAGGGAAAAATTCAATAAAATAAATTTTGTTTGGCCGATGTACAATAACTGCTGTCACAGCTGTCAGCTGAGACATTTTATTGCCAGGGTAATCACTATATGAGCTCATCATTCAGTTTTAAGCTTGCAGATCAATTTGAACAAAACAAGACAAAAACTAAAATTTTTAGAAATTAGATTTTGATAGGAAATAGTGATTATGTGTGTCCTATTATACCTATAGCAAAAATAAATTTAATCGTCGTAAGCGCGGACAATTGGTTCCAGTGCATCCAGGAATCAGAAGAGACGATACTCTAGGTCGAGTATATACAATCCACCCCAATTCCGGTGAATGCTTTTTTTACGAATTCTTCTTCACAATGTTCCTGGACCAGTTTCTTTCGAAATGTTAAGAACAGTCAACGGTAAAAATAGAACAAACATACCAAGCAGCGTGCAAAAACTTGGGACTTCTTGAAGATGATGAACACTGGAAACAAACTTTAGTTGATGCCTCCGCAACACAGTCACCATCACAAATAAGAGATTTGTTTGCGATATTGATAATGTTCTGTCAGCCAACTGAACCTAAGAGCTTATGGGACCATTTTAAAGAAAGTATGTGTGAAGATATATTACATCAAGCACGTTCTGAGCAAAGAAACAACGACCTACAATTTTTAAATGACATCTTCAACCAAGGTTTAGTTTTGATAGAAGATAATGTTTTAGCGGTGACTGATAAGCGAATTCATAATTTTGGCCTTCCAGAACCAACAAGGATTAATTAAATGGATTTTCAACACCAACACACAAGAGAAATCCAATACGAAAAACAAAGTTTATGCCAGTACGTGCGGGAAAATTTAACAAAACTTAATTCCTATCAAAAAACGGCTTTTAACCAAAAAGAATAAAAATGTGCTTGCCGTTGCTTCTTCTGGAATCGCAGCAACCTTGCTTTATGGAGGCAGAACTGCTCACTTCACTTTTAAACTTCCAATAAACATTATTGCATACCAAGAAGCAACGTGCTCTATTTCAAAAAATAGTGCCATAGCCAAAGTATTCCAAGAAGCGGTCCTTATTATTTGAGATGAGTGCACGATGAGTAATCAAGCTCACATTGAGGCTGTAAATAGAGTTTTAAAAGATTTGAAATCTTCGTCAAAGCTTATGGGTGGAGCCACAATGGTTTTCTCTAGGGATTTTAGACAAATAATGCCAGTGATTCCCAAAGGAACTCGAGCAGATGTCATCAAATCTTGCCTTAAATCATCTTCTATTTGGCGATATGCCCAAAAACTCAAAATAAATATGAGAGTACAGATTGAAAATAATAGTGACAATTCCCAATTCGCATCACTACTCCTCAGAATACGCAATGGAAAATATATTTCAACACATTCTAACATAATTGAATTAAACGAAAGTTTTGGACAAATTGTTCATAGCGTACAACAACTTATTAAGTGCGTGTATGGAGACTTGAACGCCTTAGAATCTAGACCATTTTCTTGGTTTTGCGAAAGAGCTATTGTGTCACCAAAAAATTGCTCTGTGGATGAAATCAACCTAATCGTGCTTATGAATTTAAGAACAGAGTTACATAAATATAAAGCCATTGATAGTGTTATAAATGATAATGACAGTGTGCACTACCCTCAGGAATTTTTAAATTCACTCAGCCCAGCGGGTCTGCCGCCGCGCCGTGTCAGCTTAAGTTAAAAATTGGTACACCAATAATTCTGATAAGAAATCTAAGTCCTTCAAACATATGCAACGGAACACGACTCCAAATCAAAGAACTTTCCAAAAATATAATAAAGGTTCAAATTCTAACTGGACCAGCAGTAGGACAATATGCTCTTATTCCAAGGATACCAATGATACCAACAGATCTTCCTTTTCAATTCAGACGGGTACAATTTCCAATCAAACCATGCTTTTGCATGACAATTAACAAGGCTCAGGGTCAATCATTAAAATTTATTGGGGTTGACCTAAGGGAAAATGTTTTTTCCCATGGTCAGCTTTATGTTGCACTTTCAAGAGTTGGCTCAAAAAATAATCACTATTTACTTCTTCCTGAAAATAATAAAACTGCCAACATTGTTTATCCAGTGGCTTTGAAATAAAAAATTATAAAAAACAACAAAGTCTATTTTTGTATGTTTCCATTAAAGATAACTTTGCGAAGCAACGCGAGCACGGGTCTGCTAGTGTTTATATAAGAAAACTACCAAACAGAAACTATTCACTCACCTCTTTTTTTCCGCTTGCTTACGATGAATTTAATTTAATCACTCGTAAAATTCTAACTTAACGGCTGACTTGCCAAAAAGGGTCAAATTCCTGCGCACTGCCTAATAAAATTTTAGGACTTTTGTTAAAATTAAATGAAGTGCGCGACTGGGTCGGACAAACTTGCTCTAATGTGAGACAGTGGTCTTGGGGTTAGAGATTTTGGAAAAAAGCAGGGAAAAAACTAAGCATATGAAATTTTATTGATCACTTAAAAATCAATAGATTTAGATTAGATTTTTATTGTTCCTTAAATAGTTACAATAATTTAAGCATGGCTTTGCCGTCTGCCTGATTAGCAACTCAAGAATATAAAAGATTAAAAGTTTTTAAAGATACGGTTTTTCAAAAATTTTCGTTTAAAATTCTGCTTCTATAAGATAGTGCTGTTTTACAAAATTGAAACATTTTAGGAACATCCACTTCATTGAGAAACCTTAGTATTAATTCTTCTGATAAAAAATCACTTCCTAATATATGTCTTCTTGTTTCTCTGAGAACGGGACACCTTCCAACAAAATGAAAAATATCTTCTCTTTCCGCCATATTACACATTTCGCAAAGTAAGGGAAGATCATCACGGTGGGGTATGAAGTTGAGTCCTAAAAGTTCACCTCGCAGTCTAAACATATTTGATATTTGTTCCGTCGTGAAGTCATCTCTAAAATAGTTGTTTTGGTTTAAGTTGTAATTTAGCTTACTGTATATCATCCTGTACATTGATTCTTCTGCTTCCTTGGTGTATTCTCTCCTCAAACGTTCATCAGTGTTGGCAATCATCTGATATAATAAAGGCTTCCACGAGCTGTAATCGTCCAAGCTTAGTACTATTCCAGAATCCTCTGCCAAACCAATCCAATCCATGAACCATCCAGATCTGCTGCGAATTGCTTGAAGAGCTGCTTTCTTTGGAAGGCGATAACTAGGCATATTCAGAACTTTAATGATGTAATCAAGTTGAAGCTTGAGAGTCTTAATAAACAGTGGGGAGATTCCGGTTTCGAGCATAATCATATAGTTGGGGGTGTTTGAAGGAAGTCGGAATATTCGCTTTATATAGAAACGAAGGAGTTTCTCCGCAGTTTCATATTTTTTGCCTCCCCAAACTTGAGCTGCATACAGTAAAGTAGACTCCGCCACTGATTCAAAAACTCTGTATTTGCTGCTATGCGCTATATGACCGTTTTTGAATATTTCTCTCCAAGCAACATTAATCGCAGTCTTAGCTTTCTGAAGTTTGTCCGTCAGATGTCGTTCCATACCAAGATTCTTAGTGAAGTAAACCCCTAAATATTTGTATTCATTCACAACTTCAACCCTTTCACTATTATAAGTCCATTGTTCTCTTGAGCCTGTTCTTCCGCCTCCGTTTTTGAAAATCATAACCTTCGACTTTTCTAAGTTGACGACTAGATTCCATATCGTGCAGTATTCGTGAAGCTTGTTCATCATTAGTTGCAGAGTTTCGGGGGAATAAGCAAAAAGAACAATATCATCCGCAAAAAGGAGAGCTTTGATGTAGGTTCCAGCGTATTCGATACCACCTGGCAGAAAATCAGTTATGTCTTCGATGAAGAGTGCAAATAAACTTGGGCTGAGTGTACAACCCTGACGTAATCCTGTTTTCGTTTGGAACCATTCCGAAATATTTTCGCCATCCCATACAGCTGCTGAAGTTTCCCGGTACAGGTTCTGCAAGACGCGTCCAAATTTATGAGACAACCCCAATCCATACAACTTGTATATCAGTGAATTACGGTCAATCGTATCGAATGCTGCCTTAAAGTCGACGAAAAATGTATATAATTTCTTATTTCGAGACCAGAAGGAATTTGCAATACTTCTGAGCACAAAAATGTGGTCTATGGTTGAGTACCCTGGTCTGAAACCAGCTTGAAATTCACTCAAAAGGTTATTGGCGTCTATCCACGATCCAAGTCGATTCTGCAGTACTGCTGTAAATATCTTATAGGATGCATTCAAAAAAGAAATACCTCTATAATTTACTGGATCCAATGTGTTGCCTTTTTTATGTATAGGAAAAATTAGCGCTTCTTTGAATTCTTTAGGAATGATTCCACGTTCCAGAACGATATTAAATGCTTCTGTAAGTTTTGTGTGGAGGTCATCTGTGCCATATCGATAAAATTCCAGTGGTATTCTATTTACTCCGGCCGCCTTTCCGTCCTTCAATTTTCTTAACGACGCAGCTACCTCTTCCTTAGATATCGGCTGATCCAGAAGTTCTACATAATAGCCCGGTTCCGCATATTGAAACATATGAAAGCTCAAAAGAGTGTGGTTCAATAGCTGACTGAAATGTGGCATTAATATTTCACAATTCAAGTTGCAGTTAATTACATATCTTTTGCCATTAAGCCTTTGTATTGATTTCCAAAACTCTGATGAATTCCTACAATTAGCTAGGCTATTGGCTTCCCTCTCATAAAATGTTCTCTTTTTGTCCTTGCAGATTGCCTTAAACTTTCGATTATGCTCCATATAAGTGCGCTTGGTTGAGTCATCATTATAACGTCTAAACTGATTTAACGAATCATAAGAAAAATTCCTTGCCGTCATGCACTCTCTATCAAACCATGGTTCTCTAAACTGCTCACTTCGTCTGAAATTCTTTGGTCCCGGGTACGCTTCCTTAATGCAATCATCAATACTTTTTAAACTGTCACTTTGGTGCCTCATCAGACATATATCTAATTGGCTTTGATACACAGAAACCTTGGAATCTTTCCATTGCAATTTAGGCATAAGTTTCAGGTTCACATTTTCCTCATTTACTTTTTCTCCATACGTAAAGAAAACAACAACTGGCATGTGATCTGAATAAGGTAGATGTTGAACTTTGAAATCCATGATTAAGGAACTCCAATTGCCTCCTATAAGGCAGTAATCGATGACAGAACTACCTTGTTTGCCAACAAATGTAAACTCTCCCAATTTATCACCTTCACTAGTACCATTTAGAATTCGAAGTCCGATTGAGTTACACAGATCCAATAGCTCTTTTCCCCTTGTGTTCTTTGTGGAATCCTTAGTTTGCCGATTATGTCCTTCACGTTCATTTTCCAAACCTCGTTCAGTTCCCACTCTAGCATTCAGGTCACCAACAACTAATATATTTGAGTAAGATCCGCTCATGAGAAACTCCTTAATTTTGTCGAAGTCCGCATCCCAGTGGTTACAGTTTATATAAGATGGTAAAATAACAAACTTTTCTCCTTTAATTTTCAATTCGACGCAGATAATATCACCATAAAGTTTGAACTTACAACTGGTATTATCAAGATCTTTTTTAAACCCAAAAATGCATCCTCCACTCGCTCTTCCTCTCGCATGCCTCCTTACAGCAGGTATAAATTTAAGTTCATAATTTTTAAATTTGTTTTCATAAATATCAGCGTTTGTTTCAGTTAAAAAGGTTTCATACAAAAAAATGAATTCGAACTGGTTAACAAAATTGAAAAAATCACTAAATAAATTCTTATTACTAAGACCAGATACATTGTACGATACAATTTTATATTCTACATTAAAAAGTTTGACATTATTATTATTTAACTGTGTTTTTTTAACAACGTTAGTTTGGCAGACGGCATTACAATTAAAAAGTAGATTGAGGCCTAATTACGGTTTGAGAACCACTGGGAGAAGTATTGTTGTTAGCATCAAAATTATTGCTTCGCCCTGGAACGGATCCTGTTGAGCTGTCATCCACCAACTGACGTAATAATGACAGTCCACAAACGCCGTCACACATCAATTTGTCATCACAATCATAATAAAAAGATTTGCCTTCAACCCACAATGTTTGCCCACGGATTTGCAATTTAATGTTTTTGTTTTTCGAATAAATGTCCGCTTTCAAAACTACAAGTTTCCTCCTTCGTGCGCGCGCAGCTGCTGGCAAATCTCGATGAACGAAAATCCCAGTATTTCGAAGTGAACCCGAAGATCTAAGTAGCCGCCCCACATCATCACTTTTTTTCAATTTCACAAAAAATCAATAGTTAAAACGTTTTTTTGGAAAAAAAAGAAGTAAGCCATATGATTTTGTTTATTGATTTTTTTTCAAAATCGTTTTACCAGTTTTTTCAAAAAATTGTTTTTTTTTTAAACTTTTCCAAGATACATATATTCTAAATTTTTTTGAGTATTCCAACTTCTAGCACTTTGTTGTTTTTATCAGAAAAATAAAATTTTAAAATAATAGCTTGAACCGTTTTTGAAAAAGAAACCAAAAATAAAAAAAAAGTTTATAACTAAAAAATAAAGTCAAAAAAACTTTTTTTCAAAAATTTAAAAATTTATATTATTGTTTTTTAAATCGGCGTTTACATTAAAAATTTCATCGAAATCCCTCAAGTGGCTTACGAGATAATCTGATTTTAATAAACCGGTCCTATGGGAGGTACCGGTATAATACTTTTCCTGAAAAATCTATTCTAACCAAAACATAAAGTTTGCACAGAAAACACTATTCAGAAAGTTTGATCAAAATCGTAGTAGACGTTTTTGAGAAAAATTAATTTTTCACTAAAAATCGTATGGGAGGTACCGTTAGTTTTGAAGCTAGAATGCTAATTCCGAAAACCCCTCTGTAGGAAGTCATAATAATATATGTACCAAGTTTGAAGCCAATCGGGCCAGCCGTTTAGGCTTAAGATAACTATACAGACAGACAGACAGACAAACCGACAGAATTGTCGGACCCACTTTTTTCGACTTCTCTATCATCGGAATGTCATGTTTGATTGTTAGAATTTTTTTTTACGAATGCATAACTTGCTTTATAGTACCTTTAATCGCAAGTAAAAAAAAAACAACGAATTTACTTTGGCCACTTTGTAAACGGCCAACCAAACAATTTAGCTGCCACAAACTTTTTGTTCGTCGCTTTTGCCTATCAATCTTCTCCAGCCTTCCAATCCTCAGCCTCTACCTACACATTTACCACCCTACGGGTCTTTTAAATATTTCGAGCCTTAAACCTCAGCAACGAAACTATCTCTTAAAGCCTATCTCGCTCTACCCGGAATACCCCCTCAAATTCCACTGTCTCCTGGTAAACACCTAAAGGTAGACTTCAGATTCGGATATCCCGATTCCCTCTTAGCAAAATCCCAAACCACATTCAAAATATTCCTTTTTACTTATTTGCTATCACCCGTTTCACTTTCATTTAAATGATTCTTCTCTCCCCTATTCATCCCACTTGCACTTCTCTCGACTCTTCTACAATTCCCCTTATTGTCGCTGACTTGGGAAATTTTAAGAACACTAAATCATCCTTAGAGCCATCCCTGACTACCTTCAGCCAAAACGTTTCGATTTGACAGCGCTTGTGTAAAAATGACAACACAATTTTACATTTCACTTTCCAACCGCAGCACAAACATCTAAAACAATTCTCATAAGTATCCTTTTTAATAATTTTCACACCTTAAATAACACCCATTTCATACAAATATACATTTCTTATCATACTCTCTTACAGGACACAAAAATTCGCATCAGTTTCTCAACTCCAGGACCAACTCATCATCATCAAAACAACCATACCCAAGGAGTAGCAAAAACATTTTTTTTATTTCGAGCAACGAAGCAACCTCACTATGCATCCCAATTAATAGTCCAACACAAAATCCTCGATAGCCATGCAACGCTAGAGCCAATCCCATCCACATCATTCGCAAGTAAATCATCTTTATATAAATTCTCCCATATAAATTCATACTACATTTTACGTTCCTCAACACATCAGAAACATCATCAATATTCAGGTTGTAGCAGACCCGTGCTCGCGTTGCTTCGCAAAGTTATCTTTAATGGAAACATACAAAAATAGACTTTGTTGTTTTTTATAATTTTTTATTTCAAAGCCACTGGATAAACAATGTTGGCAGTTTTATTATTTTCAGGAAGAAGTAAATAGTGATTATTTTTTGAGCCAACTCTTGAAAGTGCAACATAAAGCTGACCATGGGAAAAAACATTTTCCCTTAGGTCAACCCCAATAAATTTAAATGATTGACCCTGAGCCTTGTTAATTGTCATGCAAAAGCATGGTTTGATTGGAAATTGTACCCGCCTGAATTGAAAAGGAAGATCTGTTGGTATCATTGGTATCCTTGGAATAAGAGCATATTGTCCTACTGCTGGTCCAGTTAGAATTTGAACCTTTATTATATTTTTGGAAAGTTCTTTGATTTGGAGTCGTGTTCCGTTGCATAGGTTTGGAGGACTTAGATTTCTTATCAGAATTATTGGTGTACCAATTTTTAAGTTAAGCTGACACGGCGCGGCGGCAAACCCGCTGGGCTGAGTGAATTTAAAAATTCCTGAGGGTAGTGCACACTGTCATTATCATTTATAACACTATCAATGGCTTTATATTTATGTAACTCTGTTCTTAAATTCATAAGCACGATTAGGTTGATTTCATCCACAGAGCAATTTTTTGGTGACACAATAGCTCTTTCGCAAAACCAAGAAAATGGTCTAGATTCTAAGGCGTTCAAGTCTCCATACACGCACTTAATAAGTTGTTGTACGCTATGAACAATTTGTCCAAAACTTTCGTTTAATTCAATTATGTTAGAATGTGATGAAATATATTTTCCATTGCGTATTCTGAGGAGTAGTGATGCGAATTGGGAATTGTCACTATTATTTTCAATCTGTACTCTCATATTTATTTTGAGTTGAAGTTTTTGGGCATATCGCCAAATAGAAGATGATTTAAGGCAAGATTTGATGACATCTGCTCGAGTTCCTTTGGGAATCACTGGCATTATTTGTCTAAAATCCCTAGAGAAAACCATTGTGGCTCCACCCATAAGCTTTGACGAAGATTTCAAATCTTTTAAAACTCTATTTACAGCCTCAATGTGAGCTTGATTACTCATCGTGCACTCATCTCAAATAATAAGGACCGCTTCTTGGAATACTTTGGCTATGGCACTATTTTTTGAAATAGAGCACGTTGCTTCTTGGTATGCAATAATGTTTATTGGAAGTTTAAAAGTGAAGTGAGCAGTTCTGCCTCCATAAAGCAAGGTTGCTGCGATTCCAGAAGAAGCAACGGCAAGCACAATTTTATTCTTTTTGGTTAAAAGCCGTTTTTTGATAGGAATTAAGTTTTGTTAAATTTTCCCGCACGTACTGGCATAAACTTTGTTTTTCGTATTGGATTTCTCTTGTGTGTTGGTGTTGAAAATCCATTTAATTAATCCTTGTTGGTTCTGGAAGGCCAAAATTATGAATTCGCTTATCAGTCACCACTAAAACATTATCTTCTATCAAAACTAAACCTTGGTTGAAGATGTCATTTAAAAATTGTAGGTCGTTGTTTCTTTGCTCAGAACGTGCTTGATGTAATATATCTTCACACATACTTTCTTTAAAATGGTCCCATAAGCTCTTAGGTTCAGTTGGCTGACAGAACATTATCAATATCGCAAACAAATCTCTTATTTGTGATGGTGACTGTGTTGCGGAGGCATCAACTAAAGTTTGTTTCCAGTGTTCATCATCTTCAAGAAGTCCCAAGTTTTTGCACGCTGCTTGGTATGTTTGTTCTATTTTTACCGTTGACTGTTCTTAACATTTCGAAAGAAACTGGTCCAGGAACATTGTGAAGAAGAATTCGTAAAAAAAGCATTCACCGGAATTGGGGTGGATTGTATATACTCGACCTAGAGTATCGTCTCTTCTGATTCCTGGATGCACTGGAACCAATTGTCCGCGCTTACGACGATTAAATTTATTTTTGCTCCAGGTATAATAGGACACACATAATCACTATTTCCTATCAAAATCTAATTTCTAAAAATTTTAGTTTTTGTCTTGTTTTGTTCAAATTGATCTGCAAGCTTAAAACTGAATGATGAGCTCATATAGTGATTACCCTGGCAATAAAATGTCTCAGCTGACAGCTGTGCCAGCAGTTATTGTACATCGGCCAAACAAAATTTATTTTATTGAATTTTTCCCTGCCTGCTAAAGAAGAATTTTGTTTCCGATACTGGAACAGCGGCTGGCTGCGAAGGAGGCGAACACATATGCATATACATATACAAAAATGTGGGGAATAGGGTATCCAACAGTTCGTTGCAAACGTACTGTAGCTCTCGCTTATGTTTTTTTTATTTTGTTTTATTTACGTCTGAAGTTTCCTTGGATATTATTTCCAATTTATTTCCAATTTATTACCTATTTATTTTTTTGTATTCCAGCCGTTGCCATGGATTTCATTTTGATCATGAGCATATTATCTGTACAAAAAATTGACAAAAAATAAGAAAAAATTAAATATCTTTACTTACCAAACAAATTAAACAAATATAAATTAGCCCTAAACATTCTTCGGAAAATAAAGAATATTATAAAATTTGTTTCAAGTAAATCGGTGAAGTACTTTTCGAGATCATGTGGGCCACACATTTTTCTAGTTACGTCTTTATATAATAGTATAGATATACAATTCGATAGGTCTATTTCCAATTTTGAATTTGGCGGTCACAGACGAAATCCAAGAAGTGGCCGCCGATCTTTTCGTTGCGTAGCAAAATTTCGCCACAGAAGACGTTTTTTTTTCAAATAAAGAAAATAAAACCTACGACCAGCATACAGTGGCTACACAATACATCAATGCCCTTGACCCAATTATCAAGGGCATGCACACAGGGCCCGATCTAGGTGGGGGCGCCGGGCATTTGCCCGGGGCGGCAAAATTTGAAAATTGAGGATTATTAAAGCTATGTCCTTCCAAAAAATGTTTACTTGTTTCCTTCTAATTAAGATCATCATGGGAGAAAATAAGGTACAGTAAAACTACCTTGTAACGAACTCTCCTTTCTATAGCAAATTTCATTTTGTCCCCCTTCTTCTAAAAAAATATCAAAGTCTATTTTTGTATGTTTCCATTAAAGATAACTTTGCGAAGCAACGCGAGCACGGGTCTGCTAGTGTTTATATAAGAAAACTACCAAACAGAAACTATTCACTCACCTCTTTTTTTCCGCTTGCTTACGATGAATTTAATTTAATCACTCGTAAAATTCTAACTTAACGGCTGACTTGCCAAAAAGGGTCAAATTCCTGCGCACTGCCTAATAAAATTTTAGGACTTTTGTTAAAATTAAATGAAGTGCGCGACTGGGTCGGACAAACTTGCTCTAATGTGAGACAGTGGTCTTGGGGTTAGAGATTTTGGAAAAAAGCAGGGAAAAAACTAAGCATATGAAATTTTATTGATCACTTAAAAATCAATAGATTTAGATTAGATTTTTATTGTTCCTTAAATAGTTACAATAATTTAAGCATGGCTTTGCCGTCTGTCTGATTAGCAACTCAAGAATATAAAAGATTAAAAGTTTTTAAAGATACGGTTTTTCAAAAATTTTCGTTTAAAATTCTGCTTCTATAAGATAGTGCTGTTTTACAAAATTGAAACATTTTAGGAACATCCACTTCATTGAGAAACCTTAGTATTAATTCTTCTGATAAAAAATCACTTCCTAATATATGTCTTCTTGTTTCTCTGAGAACGGGACACCTTCCAACAAAATGAAAAATATCTTCTCTTTCCGCCACATTACACATTTCGCAAAGTAAGGGAAGATCATCACGGTGGGGTATGAAGTTGAGTCCTAAAAGTTCACCTCGCAGTCTAAACATATTTGATATTTGTTCCGTCGTGAAGTCATCTCTAAAATAGTTGTTTTGGTTTAAGTTGTAATTTAGCTTACTGTATATCATCCTGTACATTGATTCTTCTGCTTCCTTGGTGTATTCTCTCCTCAAACGTTCATCAGTGTTGGCAATCATCTGATATAATAAAGGCTTCCACGAGCTGTAATCGTCCAAGCTTAGTACTATTCCAGAATCCTCTGCCAAACCAATCCAATCCATGAACCATCCAGATCTGCTGCGAATTGCTTGAAGAGCTGCTTTCTTTGGAAGGCGATAACTAGGCATATTCAGAACTTTAATGATGTAATCAACTTGAAGCTTGAGAGTCTTAATAAACAGTGGGGAGATTCCGGTTTCGAGCATAATCATATAGTTGGGGGTGTTTGAAGGAAGTCGGAATATTCGCTTTATATAGAAACGAAGGAGTTTCTAGGCAGTTTCATATTTTTTGCCTCCCCAAACTTGAGCTGCATACAGTAAAGTAGACTCCGCCACTGATTCAAAAACTCTGTATTTGCTGCTATGCGCTATATGACCGTTTTTGAATATTTCTCTCCAAGCAACATTAATCGCAGTCTTAGCTTTCTGAAGTTTGTCCGTCAGATGTCGTTCCATACCAAGATTCTTAGTGAAGTAAACCCCTAAATATTTGTATTCATTCACAACTTCAACCCTTTCACTATTATAAGTCCATTGTTCTCTTGAGCCTGTTCTTCCGCCTCCGTTTTTGAAAATCATAACCTTCGACTTTTCTAAGTTGACGACTAGATTCCATATCGTGCAGTATTCGTGAAGCTTGTTCATCATTAGTTGCAGAGTTTCGGGGGAATAAGCAAAAAGAACAATATCATCCGCAAAAAGGAGAGCTTTGATGTAGGTTCCAGCGTATTCGATACCACCTGGCAGAAAATCAGTTATGTCTTCGATGAAGAGTGCAAATAAACTTGGGCTGAGTGTACAACCCTGACGTAATCCTGTTTTCGTTTGGAACCATTCCGAAATATTTTCGCCATCCCATACAGCTGCTGAAGTTTCCCGGTACAGGTTCTGCAAGACGCGTCCAAATTTATGAGACAACAACAATCCATACAACTTGTATATCAGTGAATTACGGTCAATCGTATCGAATGCTGCCTTAAAGTCGACGAAAAATGTATATAATTTCTTATTTCGAGACAAGAAGGAATTTGCAATACTTCTGAGCACAAAAATGTGGTCTATGGTTGAGTACCCTGGTCTGAAACCAGCTTGAAATTCACTCAAAAGGTTATTGGCGTCTATCCACGATCCAAGTCGATTCTGCAGTACTGCTGTAAATATCTTATAGGATGCATTCAAAAAAGAAATACCTCTATAATTTACTGGATCCAATGTGTTGCCTTTTTTATGTATAGGAAAAATTAGCGCTTCTTTGAATTCTTTAGGAATGATTCCACGTTCCAGAACGATATTAAATGCTTCTGTAAGTTTTGTGTGGAGGTCATCTGTGCCATATCGATAAAATTCCAGTGGTATTCTATTTACTCCGGCCGCCTTTCCGTCCTTCAATTTTCTTAACGACGCAGCTACCTCTTCCTTAGATATCGGCTGATCCAGAAGTTCTACATAATAGCCCGGTTCCGCATATTGAAACATATGAAAGCTCAAAAGAGTGTGGTTCAATAGCTGACTGAAATGTGGCATTAATATTTCACAATTCAAGTTGCAGTTAATTACATATCTTTTGCCATTAAGCCTTTGTATTGATTTCCAAAACTCTGATGAATTCCTACAATTAGCTAGGCTATTGGCTTCCCTCTCATAAAATGTTCTCTTTTTGTCCTTGCAGATTGCCTTAAACCTTCGATTATGCTCCATATAAGTGCGCTTGGTTGAGTCATCATTATAACGTCTAAACTGATTTAACGAATCATAAGAAAAATTCCTTGCCGTCATGCACTCTCTATCAAACCATGGTTCTCTAAACTGCTCACTTCGTCTGAAATTCTTTGGTCCCGGGTACGCTTCCTTAATGCAATCATCAATACTTTTTAAACTGTCACTTTGGTGCCTCATCAGACATATATCTAATTGGCTTTGATACACAGAAACCTTGGAATCTTTCCATTGCAATTTAGGCATAAGTTTCAGGTTCACATTTTCCTCATTTACTTTTTCTCCATACGTAAAGAAAACAACAACTGGCATGTGATCTGAATAAGGTAGATGTTGAACTTTGAAATCCATGATTAAGGAACTCCAATTGCCTCCTATAAGGCAGTAATCGATGACAGAACTACCTTGTTTGCCAACAAATGTAAACTCTCCCAATTTATCACCTTCACTAGTACCATTTAGAATTCGAAGTCCGATTGAGTTGCACAGATCCAATAGCTCTTTTCCCCTTGTGTTCTTTGTGGAATCCTTAGTTTGCCGATTATGTCCTTCACGTTCATTTTCCAAACCTCGTTCAGTTCCCACTCTAGCATTCAGGTCACCAACAACTAATATATTTGAGTAAGATCCGCTCATGAGAAACTCCTTAATTTTGTCGAAGTCCGCATCCCAGTGGTTACAGTTTATATAAGATGGTAAAATAACAAACTTTTCTCCTTTAATTTTCAATTCGACGCAGATAATATCACCATAAAGTTTGAACTTACAACTGGTATTATCAAGATCTTTTTTAAACCCAAAAATGCATCCTCCACTCGCTCTTCCTCTCGCATGCCTCCTTACAGCAGGTATAAATTTAAGTTCATAATTTTTAAATTTGTTTTCATAAATATCAGCGTTTGTTTCAGTTAAAAAGGTTTCATACAAAAAAATGAATTCGAACTGGTTAACAAAATTGAAAAAATCACTAAATAAATTCTTATTACTAAGACCAGATACATTGTACGATACAATTTTATATTCTACATTAAAAAGTTTGACATTATTATTATTTAACTGTGTTTTTTTAACAACGTTAGTTTGGCAGACGGCATTACAATTAAAAAGTAGATTGAGGCCTAATTACAGTTTGAGAACCACTGGGAGAAGTACTGTTGTTAGCATCAAAATTATTGCTTCGCCCTGGAACGGATCCTGTTGAGCTGTCATCCACCAACTGACGTAATAATGAAAGTCCACAAACGCCGTCACACATCAATTTGTCATCACAATCATAATAAAAAGATTTGCCTTCAACCCACAATGTTTGCCCACGGATTTGCGATTTAATGTTTTTGTTTTTCGAATAAATGTCCGCTTTCAAAACTACAAGTTTCCTCCTTCGTGCGCGCGCAGCTGCTGGCAAATCTCGATGAACGAAAATCCCAGTATTTCGAAGTGAACCCGAAGATCTAAGTAGCCGCCCCACATCATCACTTTTTTTCAATTTCACAAAAAATCAATAGTTAAAACGTTTTTTGGAAAAAAAAGAAGTAAGCCATATGATTTTGTTTATTGATTTTTTTTCAAAATCGTTTTACCAGTTTTTTCAAAAAATTGTTTTTTTTTTAAACTTTTCCAAGATACATATATTCTAAATTTTTTTGAGTATTCCAACTTCTAGCACTTTGTTGTTTTTATCAGAAAAAAAAATTTTAAAATAATAGCTTGAACCGTTTTTGAAAAAGAAACCAAAAATAAAAAAAAAGTTTATAACTAAAAAATAAAGTCAAAAAAACTTTTTTTCAAAAATTTAAAAATTTATATTATTGTTTTTTAAATCGGCGTTTACATTAAAAATTTCATCGAAATCCCTCAAGTGGCTTACGAGATAATCTGATTTTAATAAACCGGTCCTATGAGAGGTACCGGTATAATACTTTTCCTGAAAAATCTATTCTAACCAAAACATAAAGTTTGCACAGAAAACACTATTCAGAAAGTTTGATCAAAATCGTAGTAGACGTTTTTGAGAAAAATTAATTTTTCACTAAAAATCGTATGGGAGGTACCGTTAGTTTTGAAGCTAGAATGCTAATTCCGAAAACCCCTCTGTAGGAAGTCATAATAATATATGTACCAAGTTTGAAGCCAATCGGGCCAGCCGTTTAGGCTTAAGATAACTATACAGACAGACAGACAGACAAACCGACAGAATTGTCGGACCCACTTTTTTCGACTTCTCTATCATCGGAATGTCATGTTTGATTGTTAGAATTTTTTTTTACGAATGCATAACTTGCTTTATAGTACCTTTAATCGCAAGTAAAAAAAAAACAACGAATTTACTTTGGCCACTTTGTAAACGGCCAACCAAACAATTTAGCTGCCACAAACTTTTTGTTCGTCGCTTTTGCCTATCAATCTTCTCCAGCCTTCCAATCCTCAGCCTCTACCTACACATTTACCACCCTACGGGTCTTTTAAATATTTCGAGCCTTAAACCTCAGCATCGAAACTATCTCTTAAAGCCTATCTCGCTCTACCCGGAATACCCCCTCAGATTCCACTGTCTCCTGGTAAACACCTAAAGGTAGACTTCAGATTCGGATATCCCGATTTCCTCTTAGCAAAATCCCAAACCACATTCAAAATATTCCTTTTTACTTATTTGCTATCACCCGTTTCACTTTCATTTAAATGATTCTTCTCTCCCCTATTCATCCCACTTGCACTTCTCTCGACTCTTCTACAATTCCCCTTATTGTCGCTGACTTGGGAAATTTTAAGAACACTAAATCATCCTTAGAGCCATCCCTGACTACCTTCAGCCAAAACGTTTCGATTTGACAGCGCTTGTGTAAAAATGACAACACAATTTTACATTTCACTTTCCAACCGCAGCACAAACATCTAAAACAATTCTCATAAGTATCCTTTTTAATAATTTTCACACCTTAAATAACACCCATTTCATACAAATATACATTTCTTATCATACTCTCTTACAGGACACAAAAATTCGCATCAGTTTCTCAACTCCAGGACCAACTCATCATCATCAAAACAACCATACCCAAGGAGTAGCAAAAACATTTTTTTTATTTCGAGCAACGAAGCAACCTCACTATGCATCCCAATTAATAGTCCAACACAAAATCCTTGATAGCCATGCAACGCTAGAGCCAATCCCATCCACATCATTCGCAAGTAAATCATCTTTATATAAATTCTCCCATATAAATTCATACTACATTTTACGTTCCTCAACACATCAGAAACATCATCAATATTCAGGTTGTAAAAAAAAAACATGCATACCATACACAACAATCAACCACATCACCGAAGAAGCAGTACAGGACAGGATACAACCGATCACTCTCCTGAGTCGATTGAAACACATGTAAGATTTCGTACCAGACTATGGCCTGTCGGAATACCATGGTGCAGCCGACGCAGTGGCACGAATCACTGTTCGCAAGAGGAAGTGGTGAATGCTGCCTCGGGTTCGACCACCGTCTCGGCTGCATCACCGCATTCCGGCAGTCCACTCCGAATAAGTAACTGGTCTAACGCTTTCTTTAGCCCACAGGGAACCACAATAAAGCACCTGATCTGGAGCCTGCGGAGGTTCATGAGTGTTTTTGATTATGTCCTCTGTTAGGGTCGAAGGAATCCATAGACGCCAAGTATGGTCTATCAATGATTCTTCGCCATCTACAGGAAGCGCTCGTTTGTACACAAAACGATCATCGATCTTCAAATCCGGAAGTTCCTCATGAGACTAAAGTTGGCCCCGCCATTTTTTATTTTTATATAAAATTTATTGTGCTGCTATGTGCTAGACTTGAGCTACTATGTGCCGTAAATATAAAAGTTGTATCTTTAAAGCTTTTATAGTCAAAAAACGATTTTATGACTAAAGTTAGCCCCGCCATTTTTATTTTTTTTTTAGATTTGTTGTGCTGCGTTGTGCTAAGCTTGTGCTGCTATGTGCCGTAAATATAAACTTTTTATCTCCAAAGCTCTAGCTTTAATAACCAAAAAACGATTTTTACACTAAAGTTAGCCCCGCCATTTTTTTTCTTTTTTTTTAAGATTTCTTGTGCTGTGTTGTGCTCCGTTTGTGCTGCCATGTGCCGTTAAGATTATTTTTTTATTTTCAAAGCTCTCCGTTTTATAACCAAAAAACTTTTGTATGAAAAACAAGAAAAAAACCACAACCTTTTTTTTTTGACTTGTTCTGAGTTGTGCTCCTCTTGTACTATCATGTGCCGTTAAAATAGAAAATGTATCTTAAAAGCTCTAGTTTTTATAGCCAAAAACCGATTTTATGACTAAAGTTAGCCCCGCCATTTTTTTTTTTTTTTTAAGATTTGTTGTGCTGCGTTGTGCTAAGCTTGTGCTGCTATGTGCCGTAAACATAAAATTTTTATCTCCAAAGCTCTAGCTTTAATAGCCAAAAAACCGTTTTTGCGCTTAAGTTAGCCCCGCCATTTTTTTTCTTTTTTTTTAAGATTTCATGGGCTGTGTTGTGCTCCGTTTGTGGTTGCATGTGCCGTAAAGATTATTTCTTTATTTTCAAATCTCTCCGTTTTTTAACCAAAAAACTTTTGTATGAAAAACAAGAAAAAAACCACAGCCATTTTTTTTTTACTTGTGCTGAGTTGTGCTCCTCTTGTGCTATCATGTGCCGTTAAAATAGAAAATTTATCTTAAAAGTTCTAGTTTTTATAGCCAAAAACCGATTTTATGACTAAAGTTAGGTCCGCCAATTTTTTTTTTTTTTTAAGATTTGTTGTTGTGTGTGGGAGGGGTTGAGGAAAAAATTGTCAAAAAAGTTGGGGGTAATTTGTCAGTGGGGGCGGGGAGTGGAGGAGTAGTTGGGGGGTGTTTGGATGGTGGTGGGCCTGGTGAGTTATTTTTGCGCAAATAATTTCTTAACTGAACGATTAGCATACACAACATTTTTATATGATAAGGTTCCAATAAATGCGAAGAGTTGCCCATTAATGCAGAGTGCTATAATTCTCTTTTTTTTTAAGCATGAAGGAGGCGTAAGGTGTTTACATAACAATTTTTTTTATTTTTCCTGCTATGAATTAGAAAACACCCTGTATATGTATACCATTGGAATCGAAATTATAGTCTCCTGTAATAATTTCTTGATCGCATCATGTTTCTGGGCTTTCAGAAGTATTTTCGACTAATATAACAGTAAGAGAAAAAACAAGAACAAAGAAAATAAGCAATGTCGATCTTTTTTCTTTGAATAAGAGCTTAAGACATATATTTGTGATGCAAATTTAAAAAAAAAACAAATAACAGCACTATCTTCTCACACAAAAAAAAAATACTACTACTTGTTTCATAACTAAACACCTTCCTCTAAAATTATTATACTTAATGTTAATATTATTCCAATACTTAAGAGAAGAATATCTTTTATCTTGATTAACACAGATTACACAATTACTCATAACGCACTTTTATTTTCTTATTTCAATTACTATGACCTTTCTCTTCAAAGTTTTGCAAGCAAATGAAGCATGACACAGAAGTATCTTTATAAGATCAACAAGATCATGACAAACACGGAAACAACAACAAGAACAACATTCATGCATCGTAATAGCAAAAAAATAAAGCGTTATCCGCGAGCGGTGCGGCGCCAGGATATTCGTAATCCCTTCTGTCCCTTTTTGCGGACCAGCCATAATTCCGATGCAAAACCATCATCAGAGCGCAAAAAAATCAACAAGTGCAACAACAAAATAGCGGGTGACCATTAAAAGGATCGATTCTAGGTCACAATCAATGGTATCCGCGAGCGGTGGCATGATATTATTCATCTTTGACCATCATAGCAACCCTTCTTGGTCCGCGATACCAGTTTCGTTGCAAAACACCGCGCGCCGTCATAGTAGTGAACGAGAAATAGAGAGCTACTTTTGAACTATTTCCACTCATGACCATTACACATGCAAAACAAAACAACAGAATTGCACAAATACAGCAAAGATCAAAGATAGAGCAAATTCCAAAAGAAGGTTATTTTTTATTTTTTGAAAAGATTTTTTTATTTCTGCAGATCATGCAACAAGCTTGTAGCTTAGCCTGTGTACCTACCTTAACAGTTTAGCAACAATTATTATTGTTCCATTTGCAAAACAGAAAAATTGAATATAATGCAAAAAAAGATATCCTTCTCTAAATTTATTGGAATTGACTTTATTTGTTATTCTTAAGATTTAAAAAAAAAAAAAACCAAGTTGGTAACCACGAAACTACCTACAAGTTAAATGATAATGATAACAAATGTTCTGATTGGTTTATTTTTGTACAACTTAAATAAAGCTGAGTTTTTTTTTATAGTTGTTCACACTAGCAATCTGCGGATCTTCCCATTTGGAAATTTATACATTTAACCAACAACAACTTCAACTAACTAAGAAACGTGGTTGTTTGATGATGACATGGCAACAAATGTTCTGATTGGTTTGTTATTTTTCTTGTCTGCCATATTTCCTTAGGGGCCGGTTATAGCGATACGGAAAACGAAACCGAAAATATTTTCAAATGGAAAATTTGGTATAATATAACCATATTTAAAACACAAATGCTACACTGGTCGATGGCAACCAACTCAGAGAATTTATTTTACAAATAAAAGTTTGAACTGAACTTCTACTTTTTGTTAAAAATTTATTTATTCATTTTTCTGTTATAAGTATAAAAGAAAAATAAAAAATTACATTTTTAATAAAAAGTATTTGTTCAATTAAAATTATTATGAACAAAAAATATTCTCTGCATTGATTGCCATCGATCAGTGTAGCATTTGTCTTAAAAATCGGATCAGAACATACAAAATTTTCCATTAGAAAATTTTTTCAGTTTGGTTTTCCGTATCGCTATAACTAGCCCCTTATACCCAAATCCGATCCTTTTCAAATCGAAGGGGAAAATTGATGTTAAAATAATTATGCAATTTTAAAGATTTAAGTACATACATACAATTTTCGCACGCAATATAATATGTTTTTAAATACCTACACCAAATATATATACATTATGTACCTATGTACGTACAATATGTACGAATATGGAATTGAAGAAAGTGTCCAATGAACTTTAATAGGCTGCATGAATGATAATTAGGAGTGCTTTTGACTTTTGTATTTAAAAAAAATGGTTGGTACGAGTATATGGATCTATTATAGTGTGTGAATTGAATCCATGCACCTAGATAGGAGAAAAAAAATTGCTTTATCCTCTGATGAACTATTGGACATTCTGTAGGTAGATAAGATATACTGTGTCGGTACATTGTACAATGTATTTACAGTGTATATGCGATTGCATTTGCATTTTAATTGTGAAATATTTTTCCTATTTTGGTTGGGTGTTGGTTATAAAATGATTCTTTAGGGTAGTTCAGGAAAAAAAATATGAATGAGTAGATATTCATTCTTGTTTTACTAAAAGCAGGTACTTAACTTATATATGGTGGGGGGTAAAACAAACTCCTGGCAAAGTTAAATTGTTTAGAAAATTAATTTCAGAACAATAGACATGTCATAGTCTTGCACCTACTACGTGGTCCACAAAATTAAGGAATACATACCAGTACATATTGGTACGTTTAATGAATCCGTTAAAAAAATTAACAGACTATCATATTAACTATATAAAGGCTATTTTATATATAGTTACATATTATAACCATATAATATATATAGAAAGATAGGTAGGCACAGCTGGTGGCGGGCCAGCTTTATTTTCAAAGATCATTTCATGGGTTATAAAAACATAAACTTTGAAGATATGACTTTATCTTAATGGCACATGACAGCACAAGTCTAGCACAACGCAGCACAACCAATCTTTAAAAAAAAAAATGAAAAATGGCGGGGCTAACTTTAGTCCTAAAATCGGTTTTTGGCTATAAAAACTAGAGCTTTTAAGATAAATTTTCTATTTTAACGGCACGTGAGAGCACAAGAGGAGCACAACTCAGCACAAGTAAAAAAAAAAAAAATTGCTGTGGTTTTTTTCTTATTTTTCATACAAAAGTTTTTTGGTTATAAGACAGAGAGCTTTGAAAATAAAAAAAATAATCTTTACGGCACATGGCAGCACAAACGGAGCACAACACAGCACAAGAAATCTTAAAAAAAAGAAAAAAAATGGCGGGGCTAACTTAAGTGTAAAAATCGTTTTTTGGCTATTAAAGCTAGAGCTTTGGAGATAAAAAGTCACATAGCAGCACAAGCTTAGCACAACGCAGCACAACAAATCTTAAAAAAAAATAAAAATGGCGGGGCTAACTTTAGTCATAAAATCGGTTTTTGGCTATAAAAACTAGAGCTTTTAAGATAAATTTTCTATTTTAATGGCACATGTGTGGGAAACGACCGAATATGACAAATAACAATAACAATAACAATAACAATAACAATAACAATAACAATAACAATAACAATAACAATAACAATAACAATAACAATAACAATAACAATAACAATAACAATAACAATAACAATAACAATAACAATAACAATAACAATAACAATAACAATAACAATAACAATAACAATAACAATAACAATAACAATAACAATAACAATAACAATAACAATAACAATAACAATAACAATAACAATAACAATAACAATAACAATAACAATAACAATAACAATAACAATAACAATAACAATAACAATAACAATAACAATAACAATAACAATAACAATAACAATAACAATAACAATAACAATAACAATAACAATAACAATAACAATAACAATAACAATAACAATAACAATAACAATAACAATAACAATAACAATAACAATAACAATAACAATAACAATAACAATAACAATAACAATAACAATAACAATAACAATAACAATAACAATAACAATAACAATAACAATAACAATAACAATAACAATAACAATAACAATAACAATAACAATAACAATAACAATAACAATAACAATAACAATAACAATAACAATAACAATAACAATAACAATAACAATAACAATAACAATAACAATAACAATAACAATAACAATAACAATAACAATAACAATAACAATAACAATAACAATAACAATAACAATAACAATAACAATAACAATAACAATAACAATAACAATAACAATAACAATAACAATAACAATAACAATAACAATAACAATAACAATAACAATAACAATCACAATAACAATAACAATAACAATAACAATAACAATAACAATAACAATAACAATAACAATAACAATAACAATAACAATAACAATAACAATAACAATAACAATAACAATAACAATAACAATAACAATAACAATAACAATAACAATAACAATAACAATAACAATAACAATAACAATAACAATAACAATAACAATAACAATAACAATAACAATAACAATAACAATAACAATAACAATAACAATAACAATAACAATAACAATAACAATAACAATAACAATAACAATAACAATAACAATAACAATAACAATAACAATAACAATAACAATAACAATAACAATAACAATAACAATAACAATAACAATAACAATAACAATAACAATAACAATAACAATAACAATAACAATAACAATAACAATAACAATAACAATAACAATAACAATAACAATAACAATAACAATAACAATAACAATAACAATAACAATAACAATAACAATAACAATAACAATAACAATAACAATAACAATAACAATAACAATAACAATAACAATAACAATAACAATAACAATAACAATAACAATAACAATAACAATAACAATAACAATAACAATAACAATAACAATAACAATAACAATAACAATAACAATAACAATAACAATAACAATAACAATAACAATAACAATAACAATAACAATAACAATAACAATAACAATAACAATAACGATAACAATAACAATAACAATAACAATAACAATAACAATAACAATAACAATAACAATAACAATAACAATAACAATAACAATAACAATAACAATAACAATAACAATAACAATAACAATAACAATAACAATAACAATAACAATAACAATAACAATAACAATAACAATAACAATATCAATAACAATAACAATAACAATAACAATAACAATAACAATAACAATAACAATAACAATAACAATAACAATAACAATAACAATAACAATAACAATAACAATAACAATAACAATAACAATAACAATAACAATAACAATAACAATAACAATAAGAATAACAATAACAATAACAATAACAATAACAATAACAATAACAATAACAATAACAATAACAATAACAATAACAATAACAATAACAATAACAATAACAATAACAATAACAATAACAATAACAATAACAATAACAATAACAATAACAATAACAATAACAATAACAATAACAATAACAATAACAATAACAATAACAATAACAATAACAATAACAATAACAAGAACAATAACAATAACAATAACAATAACAATAACAATAACAATAACAATAACAATAACAATAACAATAACAATAACAATAACAATAACAATAACAATAACAATAACAATAACAATAACAATAACAATAACAATAACAATAACAATAACAATAACAATAACAATAACAATAACAATAACAATAACAATAACAATAACAATAACAATAACAATAACAATAACAATAACAATAACAATAACAATAACAATAACAATAACAATAACAATAACAATAACAATAACAATAACAATAACAATAACAATAACAATAACAATAACAATAACAATAACAATAACAATAACAATAACAATAACAATAACAATAACAATAACAATAACAATAACAATAACAATAACAATAACAATAACAATAACAATAACAATGACAATAACAATAACAATAACAATAACAATAACAATAACAATAACAATAACAATAACAATAACAATAACAATAACAATAACAATAACAATAACAATAACAATAACAATAACAATAACAATAACAATAACAATAACAATAACAATAACAATAACAATAACAATAACAATAACAATAACAATAACAATAACAATAACAATAACAATAACAATAACAATAACAATAACAATAACAATAACAATAACAATAACAATAACAATAACAATAACAATAACAATAACAATAACAATAACAATAACAATAACAATAACAATAACAATAACAATAACAATAACAATAACAATAACAATAACAATAACAATAACAATAACAATAACAATAACAATAACAATAACAATAACAATAACAATAACAATAACAATAACAATAACAATAACAATAACAATAACAATAACAATAACAATAACAATAACAATAACAATAACAATAACAATAACAATAACAATAACAATAACAATAACAATAACAATAACAATAACAATAACAATAACAATAACAATAACAATAACAATAACAATAACAATAACAATAACAATAACAATAACAATAACAATAACAATAACAATAACAATAACAATAACAATAACAATAACAATAACAATAACAATAACAATAACAATAACAATAACAATAACAATAACAATAACAATAACAATAACAATAACAATAACAATAACAATAACAATAACAATAACAATAACAATAACAATAACAATAACAATAACAATAACAATAACAATAACAATAACAGTAACAATAACAATAACAATAACAATAACAATAACAATAACAATAACAATAACAATAACAATAACAATAACAATAACAATAACAATAACAATAACAATAACAATAACAATAACAATAACAATAACAATAACAATAACAATAACAATAACAATAACAATAACAATAACAATAACAATAACAATAACAATAACAATAACAATAACAATAACAATAACAATAACAATAACAATAAGAATAACAATAACAATAACAATAACAATAACAATAACAATAACAATAACAATAACAATAACAATAACAATAACAATAACAATAACAATAACAATAACAATAACAATAACAATAACAATAACAATAACAATAACAATAACAATAACAATAACAATAACAATAACAATAACAATGACAATAACAATAACAATAACAATAACAGTAACAATAACAATAACAATAACAATAACAATAACAATAACAATAACAATAACAATAACAATAACAATAACAATAACAATAACAATAACAATAACAATAACAATAACAATAACAATAACAATAACAATAACAATAACAATAACAATAACAATAACAATAACAATAAGAATAACAATAACAATAACAATAACAATAACAATAACAATAACAATAACAATAACAATAACAATAACAATAACAATAACAATAACAATAACAATAACAATAACAATAACAATAACAATAACAATAACAATAACAATAACAATAACAATAACAATAACAATAACAATAACAATAACAATAACAATAACAATAACAATAACAATAACAATAACAATAACAATAACAATAACAATAACAATAACAATAACAATAACAATAACAATAACAATAACAATAACAATAACAATAACAATAACAATAACAATAACAATAACAATAACAATAACAATAACAATAACAATAACAATAACAATAACAATAACAATAACAATAACAATAACAATAACAATAACAATAACAATAACAATAACAATAACAATAACAATAACAATAACAATAACAATAACAATAACAATAACAATAACAATAACAATAACAATAACAATAACAATAACAATAACAATAACAATAACAATAACAATAACAATAACAATAACAATAACAATAACAATAACAATAACAATAACAATAACAATAACAATAACAATAACAATAACAATAACAATAACAATAACAATAACAATAACAATAACAATAACAATAACAATAACAATAACAATAACAATAACAATAACAATAACAATAACAATAACAATAACAATAACAATAACAATAACAATAACAATAACAATAACAATAACAATAACAATAACAATAACAATAACAATAACAATAACAATAACAATAACAATAACAATAACAATAACAATAACAATAACAATAACAATAACAATAACAATAACAATAACAATAACAATAACAATAACAATAACAATAACAATAACAATAACAATAACAATAACAATAACAATAACAATAACAATAACAATAACAATAACAATAACAATAACAATAACAATAACAATAACAATAACAATAACAATAACAATAACAATAACAATAACAATAACAATAACAATAACAATAACAATAACAATAACAATAACAATAACAATAACAATAACAATAACAATAACAATAACAATAACAATAACAATAACAATAACAATAACAATAACAATAACAATAACAATAACAATAACAATAACAATAACAATAACAATAACAATAACAATAACAATAACAATAACAATAACAATAACAATAACAATAACAATAACAATAACAATAACAATAACAATAACAATAACAATAACAATAACAATAACAATAACAATAACAATAACAATAACAATAACAATAACAATAACAATAACAATAACAATAACAATAACAATAACAATAGCAATAACAATAACAATAACAATAACAATAACAATAACAATAACAATAACAATAACAATAACAATAACAATAACAATAACAATAACAATAACAATAACAATAACAATAACAATAACAATAACAATAACAATAACAATAACAATAACAATAACAATAACAATAACAATAACAATAACAATAACAATAACAATAACAATAACAATAACAATAACAATAACAATAACAATAACAATAACAATAACAATAACAATAACAATAACAATAACAATAACAATAACAATAACAATAACAATAACAATAACAATAACAATAACAATAAGAATAACAATAACAATAACAATAACAATAACAATAACAATAACAATAACAATAACAATAACAATAACAATAACAATAACAATAACAATAACAATAACAATAACAATAACAATAACAATAACAATAACAATAACAATAACAATAACAATAACAATAACAATAACAATAACAATAACAATAACAATAACAATAACAATAACAATAACAATAACAATAACAATAACAATAACAATAACAATAACAATAACAATAACAATAACAATAACAATAACAATAACAATAACAATAACAATAACAATAACAATAACAATAACAATAACAATAACAATAACAATAACAATAACAATAACAATAACAATAACAATAACAATAACAATAACAATAACAATAACAATAACAATAACAATAACAATAACAATAACAATAACAATAACAATAACAATAACAATAACAATAACAATAACAATAACAATAACAATAACAATAACAATAACAATAACAATAACAATAACAATAACAATAACAATAACAATAACAATAACAATAACGATAACAATAACAATAACAATAACAATAACAATAACAATAACAATAACAATAACAATAACAATAACAATAACAATAACAATAACAATAACAATAACAATAACAATAACAATAACAATAACAATAACAATAACAATAACAATAACAATAACAATAACAATAACAATAACAATAACAATAACAATAACAATAACAATAACAATAACAATAACAATAACAATAACAATAACAATAACAATAACAATAACAATAACAATAACAATAACAATAACAATAACAATAACAATAACAATAACAATAACAATAACAATAACAATAACAATAACAATAACAATAACAATAACAATAACAATAACAATAACAATAACAATAACAATAACAATAACAATAACAATAACAATAACAATAACAATAACAATAACAATAACAATAACAATAACAATAACAATAACAATAACAATAACAATAACAATAACAATAACAATAACAATAACAATAACAATAACAATAACAATAACAATAACAATAACAATAACAATAACAATAACAATAACAGTAACAATAACAATAACAATAACAATAACAATAACAATAACAATAACAATAACAATAACAATAACAATAACAATAACAATAACAATAACAATAACAATAACAATAACAATAACAATAACAATAACAATAACAATAACAATAACAATAACAATAACAATAACAATAACAATAACAATAACAATAACAATAACAATAACAATAACAATAACAATAACAATAACAATAACAATAACAATAACAATAACAATAACAATAACAATAACAATAACAAAACAATAAATAACAATAACAATAACAATAACAATAACAATAACAATAACAATAACAATAACAATAACAATAACAATAACAATAACAATAACAATAACAATAACAATAACAATAACAATAACAATAACAATAACAATAACAATAACAATAACAATAACAATAACAATAACAATAACAATAACAATAACAATAACAATAACAATAACAATAACAATAACAATAACAATAACAATAACAATAACAATAACAATAACAATAACAATAACAATAACAATAACAATAACAATAACAATAACAATAACAATAACAATAACAATAACAATAACAATAACAATAACAATAACAATAACAATAACAATAACAATAACAATAACAATAACAATAACAATAACAATAACAATAACAATAACAATAACAATAACAATAACAATAACAATAACAATAACAATAACAATAACAATAACAATAACAATAACAATAACAATAACAATAACAATAACAATAACAATAACAATAACAATAACAATAACAATAACAATAACAATAACAATAACAATAACAATAACAATAACAATAAGAATAACAATAACAATAACAATAACAATAACAATAACAATAACAATAACAATAACAATAACAATAACAATAACAATAACAATAACAATAACAATAACAATAACAATAACAATAACAATAACAATAACAATAACAATAACAATAACAATAACAATAACAATAACAATAACAATAACAATAACAATAACAATAACAATAACAATAACAATAACAATAACAATAACAATAACAATAACAATAACAATAACAATAACAATAACAATAACAATAACAATAACAATAACAATAACAATAACAATACAATAACAATAACAATAACAATAACAATAACAATAACAATAACAATAACAATAACAATAACAATAACAATAACAATAACAATAACAATAACAATAACAATAACAATAACAATAACAATAACAATAACAATAACAATAACAATAACAATAACAATAACAATAACAATAACAATAACAATAACGATAACAATAACAATAACAATAACAATAACAATAACAATAACAATAACAATAACAATAACAATAACAATAACAATAACAATAACAATAACAATAACAATAACAATAACAATAACAATAACAATAACAATAACAATAACAATAACAATAACAATAACAATAACAATAACAATAACAATAACAATAACAATAACAATAACAATAACAATAACAATAACAATAACAATAACAATAACAATAACAATAACAATAACAATAACAATAACAATAACAATAACAATAACAATAACAATAACAATAACAATAACAATAACAATAACAATAACAATAACAATAACAATAACAATAACAATAACAATAACAATAACAATAACAATAACAATAACAATAACAATAACAATAACAATAACAATAACAATAACAATAACAATAACAATAACAATAACAATAACAATAACAATAACAATAACAATAACAATAACAATAACAATAACAATAACAATAACAATAACAATAACAATAACAATAACAATAACAATAACAATAACAATAACAATAACAATAACAATAACAATAACAATAACAATAACAATAACAATAACAATAACAATAACAATAACAATAACAATAACAATAACAATAACAATAACAATAACAATAACAATAACAATAACAATAACAATAACAATAACAATAACAATAACAATAACAATAACAATAACAATAACAATAACAATAACAATAACAATAACAATAACAATAACAATAACAATAACAATAACAATAACAATAACAATAACAATAACAATAACAATAACAATAACAATAACAATAACAATAACAATAACATAACAATAACAATAACAATAACAATAACAATAACAATAACAATAACAATAACAATAACAATAACAATAACAATAACAATAACAATAACAATAACAATAACAATAACAATAACAATAACAATAACAAAACAAACAATAACAATAACAATAACAATAACAATAACAATAACAATAACAATAACAATAACAATAACAATAACAAAAACAATAACAATAACAATAACAATAACAATAACAATAACAATAACAATAACAATAACAATAACAATAACAATAACAATAACAATAACAATAACAATAACAATAACAATAACAATAACAATAACAATAACAATAACAATAACAATAACAATAACAATAACAATAACAATAACAATAACAATAACAATAACAATAACAATAACAATAACAATAACAATAACAATAACAATAACAATAACAATAACAATAACAATAACAATAACAATAACAATAACAATAACAATAACAATAACAATAACAATAACAATAACAATAACAATAACAATAACAATAACAATAACAATAACAATAACAATAACAATAACAATAACAATAACAATAACAATAACAATAACAATAACAATAACAATAACAATAACAATAACAATAACAATAACAATAACAATAACAATAACAATAACAATAACAATAACAATAACAATAACAATAACAATAACAATAACAATAACAATAACAATAACAATAACAATAACAATAACAATAACAATAACAATAACAATAACAATAACAATAACAATAACAATAACAATAACAATAACAATAACAATAACAATAACAATAACAATAACAATAACAATAACAATAACAATAACAATAACAATAACAATAACAATAACAATAACAATAACAATAACAATAACAATAACAATAACAATAACAATAACAATAACAATAACAATAACAATAACAATAACAATAACAATAACAATAACAATAACAATAACAATAACAATAACAATAACAATAACAATAACAATAACAATAACAATAACAATAACAATAACAATAACAATAACAATAACAATAACAATAACAATAACAATAACAATAACAATAACAATAACAATAACAATAACAATAACAATAACAATAACAATAACAATAACAATAACAATAACAATAACAATAACAATAACAATAACAATAACAATAACAATAACAATAACAATAACAATAACAATAACAATAACAATAACAATAACAATAACAATAACAATAACAATAACAATAACAATAACAATAACAATAACAATAACAATAACAATAACAATAACAATAACAATAACAATAACAATAACAATAACAATAACAATAACAATAACAATAACAATAACAATAACAATAACAATAACAATAACAATAACAATAACAATAACAATAACAATAACAATAACAATAACAATAACAATAACAATAACAATAACAATAACAATAACAATAACAATAACAATAACAATAACAATAACAATAACAATAACAATAACAATAACAATAACAATAACAATAACAATAACAATAACAATAACAATAACAATAACAATAACAATAACAATAACAATAACAATAACAATAACAATAACAATAACAATAACAATAACAATAACAATAACAATAACAATAATAACAATAACAATAACAATAACAATAACAATAACAATAACAATAACAATAACAATAACAATAACAATAACAATAACAATAACAATAACAATAACAATAACAATAACAATAACAATAACAATAACAATAACAATAACAATAACAATAACAATAACAATAACAATAACAATAACAATAACAATAACAATAACAATAACAATAACAATAACAATAACAATAACAATAACAATAACAATAACAATAACAATAACAATAACAATAACAATAACAATAACAATAACAATAACAATAACAATAACAATAACAATAACAATAACAATAACAATAACAATAACAATAACAATAACAATAACAATAACAATAACAATAACAATAACAATAACAATAACAATAACAATAACAATAACAATAACAATAACAATAACAATAACAATAACAATAACAATAACAATAACAATAACAATAACAATAACAATAACAATAACAATAACAATAACAATAACAATAACAATAACAATAACAATAACAATAACAATAACAATAACAATAACAATAACAATAACAATAACAATAACAATAACAATAACAATAACAATAACAATAACAATAACAATAACAATAACAATAACAATAACAATAACAATAACAATAACAATAACAATAACAATAACAATAACAATAACAATAACAATAACAATAACAATAACAATAACAATAACAATAACAATAACAATAACAATAACAATAACAATAACAATAACAATAACAATAACAATAACAATAACAATAACAATAACAATAACAATAACAATAACAATAACAATAACAATAACAATAACAATAACAATAACAATAACAATAACAATAACAATAACAATAACAATAACAATAACAATAACAATAACAATAACAATAACAATAACAATAACAATAACAATAACAATAACAATAACAATAACAATAACAATAACAATAACAATAACAATAACAATAACAATAACAATAACAATAACAATAACAATAACAATAACAATAACAATAACAATAACAATAACAATAACAATAACAATAACAATAACAATAACAATAACAATAACAATAACAATAACAATAACAATAACAATAACAATAACAATAACAATAACAATAACAATAACAATAACAATAACAATAACAATAACAATAACAATAACAATAACAATAACAATAACAATAACAATAACAATAACAATAACAATAACAATAACAATAACAATAACAATAACAATAACAATAACAATAACAATAACAATAACAATAACAATAACAATAACAATAACAATAACAATAACAATAACAATAACAATAACAATAACAATAACAATAACAATAACAATAACAATAACAATAACAATAACAATAACAATAACAATAACAATAACAATAACAATAACAATAACAATAACAATAACAATAACAATAACAATAACAATAACAATAACAATAACAATAACAATAACAATAACAATAACAATAACAATAACAATAACAATAACAATAACAATAACAATAACAATAACAATAACAATAACAATAACAATAACAATAACAATAACAATAACAATAACAATAACAATAACAATAACAATAACAATAACAATAACAATAACAATAACAATAACAATAACAATAACAATAACAATAACAATAACAATAACAATAACAATAACAATAACAATAACAATAACAATAACAATAACAATAACAATAACAATAACAATAACAATAACAATAACAATAACAATAACAATAACAATAACAATAACAATAACAATAACAATAACAATAACAATAACAATAACAATAACAATAACAATAACAATAACAATAACAATAACAATAACAATAACAATAACAATAACAATAACAATAACAATAACAATAACAATAACAATAACAATAACAATAACAATAACAATAACAATAACAATAACAATAACAATAACAATAACAATAACAATAACAATAACAATAACAATAACAATAACAATAACAATAACAATAACAATAACAATAACAATAACAATAACAATAACAATAACAATAACAATAACAATAACAATAACAATAACAATAACAATAACAATAACAATAACAATAACAATAACAATAACAATAACAATAACAATAACAATAACAATAACAATAACAATAACAATAACAATAACAATAACAATAACAATAACAATAACAATAACAATAACAATAACAATAACAATAACAATAACAATAACAATAACAATAACAATAACAATAACAATAACAATAACAATAACAATAACAATAACAATAACAATAACAATAACAATAACAATAACAATAACAATAACAATAACAATAACAATAACAATAACAATAACAATAACAATAACAATAACAATAACAATAACAATAACAATAACAATAACAATAACAATAACAATAACAATAACAATAACAATAACAATAACAATAACAATAACAATAACAATAACAATAACAATAACAATAACAATAACAATAACGATAACAATAACAATAACAATAACAATAACAATAACAATAACAATAACAATAACAATAACAATAACAATAACAATAACAATAACAATAACAATAACAATAACAATAACAATAACAATAACAATAACAATAACAATAACAATAACAATAACAATAACAATAACAATAACAATAACAATAACAATAACAATAACAATAACAATAACAATAACAATAACAATAACAATAACAATAACAATAACAATAACAATAACAATAACAATAACAATAACAATAACAATAACAATAACAATAACAATAACAATAACAATAACAATAACAATAACAATAACAATAACAATAACAATAACAATAACAATAACAATAACAATAACAATAACAATAACAATAACAATAACAATAACAATAACAATAACAATAACAATAACAATAACAATAACAATAACAATAACAATAACAATAACAATAACAATAACAATAACAATAACAATAACAATAACAATAACAATAACAATAACAATAACAATAACAATAACAATAACAATAACAATAACAATAACAATAACAATAACAATAACAATAACAATAACAATAACAATAACAATAACAATAACAATAACAATAACAATAACAATAACAATAACAATAACAATAACAATAACAATAACAATAACAATAACAATAACAATAACAATAACAATAACAATAACAATAACAATAACAATAACAATAACAATAACAATAACAATAACAATAACAATAACAATAACAATAACAATAACAATAACAATAACAATAACAATAACAATAACAATAACAATAACAATAACAATAACAATAACAATAACAATAACAATAACAATAACAATAACAATAACAATA
Source organism: Platycheirus albimanus (assembly GCA_916050605.2). Classification (NCBI taxonomy): domain Eukaryota; kingdom Metazoa; phylum Arthropoda; class Insecta; order Diptera; family Syrphidae; genus Platycheirus; species Platycheirus albimanus. The sequence goes on from OU696696.1 coordinate 186,426,779, forward strand.
ACAATAACAATAACAATAACAATAACAATAACAATAACAATAACAATAACAATAACAATAACAATAACAATAACAATAACAATAACAATAACAATAACAATAACAATAACAATAACAATAACAATAACAATAACAATAACAATAACAATAACAATAACAATAACAATAACAATAACAATAACAATAACAATAACAATAACAATATCAATAACAATAACAATAACAATAACAATAACAATAACAATAACAATAACAATAACAATAACAATAACAATAACAATAACAATAACAATAACAATAACAATAACAATAACAATAACAATAACAATAACAATAACAATAACAATAACAATAACAATAACAATAACAATAACAATAACAATAACAATAACAATAACAATAACAATAACAATAACAATAACAATAACAATAACAATAACAATAACAATAACAATAACAATAACAATAACAATAACAATAACAATAACAATAACAATAACAATAACAATAACAATAACAATAACAATAACAATAACAATAACAATAACAATAACAATAACAATAACAATAACAATAACAATAACAATAACAATAACAATAACAATAACAATAACAATAACAATAACAATAACAATAACAATAACAATAACAATAACAATAACAATAACAATAACAATAACAATAACAATAACAATAACAATAACAATAACAATAACAATAACAATAACAATAACAATAACAATAACAATAACAATAACAATAACAATAACAATAACAATAACAATAACAATAACAATAACAATAACAATAACAATAACAATAACAATAACAATAACAATAACAATAACAATAACAATAACAATAACAATAACAATAACAATAACAATAACAATAACAATAACAATAACAATAACAATAACAATAACAATAACAAAACAATAACAATAACAATAACAATAACAATAACAATAATAACAATAACAATAACAATAACAATAACAATAACAATAACAATAACAATAACAATAACAATAACAATAACAATAACAATAACAATAACAATAACAATAACAATAACAATAACAATAACAATAACAATAACAATAACAATAACAATAACAATAACAATAACAATAACAATAACAATAACAATAACAATAACAATAACAATAACAATAACAATAACAATAACAATAACAATAACAATAACAATAACAATAACAATAACAATAACAATAACAATAACAATAACAATAACAATAACAATAACAATAACAATAACAATAACAATAACAATAACAATAACAATAACAATAACAATAACAATAACAATAACAATAACAATAACAATAACAATAACAATAACAATAACAATAACAATAACAATAACAATAACAATAACAATAACAATAACAATAACAATAACAATAACAATAACAATAACAATAACAATAACAATAACAATAACAATAACAATAACAATAACAATAACAATAACAATAACAATAACAATAACAATAACAATAACAATAACAATAACAATAACAATAACAATAACAATAACAATAACAATAACAATAACAATAACAATAACAATAACAATAACAATAACAATAACAATAACAATAACAATAACAATAACAATAACAATAACAATAACAATAACAATAACAATAACAATAACAATAACAATAACAATAACAATAACAATAACAATAACAATAACAATAACAATAACAATAACAATAACAATAACAATAACAATAACAATAACAATAACAATAACAATAACAATAACAATAACAATAACAATAACAATAACAATAACAATAACAATAACAATAACAATAACAATAACAATAACAATAACAATAACAATAACAATAACAATAACAATAACAATAACAATAACAATAACAATAACAATAACAATAACAATAACAATAACAATAACAATAACAATAACAATAACAATAACAATAACAATAACAATAACAATAACAATAACAATAACAATAACAATAACAATAACAATAACAATAACAATAACAATAACAATAACAATAACAATAACAATAACAATAACAATAACAATAACAATAACAATAACAATAACAATAACAATAACAATAACAATAACAATAACAATAACAATAACAATAACAATAACAATAACAATAACAATAACAATAACAATAACAATAACAATAACAATAACAATAACAATAACAATAACAATAACAATAACAATAACAATAACAATAACAATAACAATAACAATAACAATAACAATAACAATAACAATAACAATAACAATAACAATAACAATAACAATAACAATAACAATAACAATAACAATAACAATAACAATAACAATAACAATAACAATAACAATAACAATAACAATAACAATAACAATAACAATAACAATAACAATAACAATAACAATAACAATAACAATAACAATAACAATAACAATAACAATAACAATAACAATAACAATAACAATAACAATAACAATAACAATAACAATAACAATAACAATAACAATAACAATAACAATAACAATAACAATAACAATAACAATAACAATAACAATAACAATAACAATAACAATAACAATAACAATAACAATAACAATAACAATAACAATAACAATAACAATAACAATAACAATAACAATAACAATAACAATAACAATAACAATAACAATAACAATAACAATAACAATAACAATAACAATAACAATAACAATAACAATAACAATAACAATAACAATAACAATAACAATAACAATAACAATAACAATAACAATAACAATAACAATAACAATAACAATAACAATAACAATAACAATAACAATAACAATAACAATAACAATAACAATAACAATAACAATAACAATAACAATAACAATAACAATAACAATAACAATAACAATAACAATAACAATAACAATAACAATAACAATAACAATAACAATAACAATAACAATAACAATAACAATAACAATAACAATAACAATAACAATAACAATAACAATAACAATAACAATAACAATAACAATAACAATAACAATAACAATAACAATAACAATAACAATAACAATAACAATAACAATAACAATAACAATAACAATAACAATAACAATAACAATAACAATAACAATAACAATAACAATAACAATAACAATAACAATAACAATAACAATAACAATAACAATAACAATAACAATAACAATAACAATAACAATAACAATAACAATAACAATAACAATAACAATAACAATAACAATAACAATAACAATAACAATAACAATAACAATAACAATAACAATAACAATAACAATAACAATAACAATAACAATAACAATAACAATAACAATAACAATAACAATAACAATAACAATAACAATAACAATAACAATAACAATAACAATAACAATAACAATAACAATAACAATAACAATAACAATAACAATAACAATAACAATAACAATAACAATAACAATAACAATAACAATAACAATAACAATAACAATAACAATAACAATAACAATAACAATAACAATAACAATAACAATAACAATAACAATAACAATAACAATAACAATAACAATAACAATAACAATAACAATAACAATAACAATAACAATAACAATAACAATAACAATAACAATAACAATAACAATAACAATAACAATAACAATAACAATAACAATAACAATAACAATAACAATAACAATAACAATAACAATAACAATAACAATAACAATAACAATAACAATAACAATAACAATAACAATAACAATAACAATAACAATAACAATAACAATAACAATAACAATAACAATAACAATAACAATAACAATAACAATAACAATAACAATAACAATAACAATAACAATAACAATAACAATAACAATAACAATAACAATAACAATAACAATAACAATAACAATAACAATAACAATAACAATAACAATAACAATAACAATAACAATAACAATAACAATAACAATAACAATAACAATAACAATAACAATAACAATAACAATAACAATAACAATAACAATAACAATAACAATAACAATAACAATAACAATAACAATAACAATAACAATAACAATAACAATAACAATAACAATAACAATAACAATAACAATAACAATAACAATAACAATAACAATAACAATAACAATAACAATAACAATAACAATAACAATAACAATAACAATAACAATAACAATAACAATAACAATAACAATAACAATAACAATAACAATAACAATAACAATAACAATAACAATAACAATAACAATAACAATAACAATAACAATAACAATAACAATAACAATAACAATAACAATAACAATAACAATAACAATAACAATAACAATAACAATAACAATAACAATAACAATAACAATAACAATAACAATAACAATAACAATAACAATAACAATAACAATAACAATAACAATAACAATAACAATAACAATAACAATAACAATAACAATAACAATAACAATAACAATAACAATAACAATAACAATAACAATAACAATAACAATAACAATAACAATAACAATAACAATAACAATAACAATAACAATAACAATAACAATAACAATAACAATAACAATAACAATAACAATAACAATAACAATAACAATAACAATAACAATAACAATAACAATAACAATAACAATAACAATAACAATAACAATAACAATAACAATAACAATAACAATAACAATAACAATAACAATAACAATAACAATAACAATAACAATAACAATAACAATAACAATAACAATAACAATAACAATAACAATAACAATAACAATAACAATAACAATAACAATAACAATAACAATAACAATAACAATAACAATAACAATAACAATAACAATAACAATAACAATAACAATAACAATAACAATAACAATAACAATAACAATAACAATAACAATAACAATAACAATAACAATAACAATAACAATAACAATAACAATAACAATAACAATAACAATAACAATAACAATAACAATAACAATAACAATAACAATAACAATAACAATAACAATAACAATAACAATAACAATAACAATAACAATAACAATAACAATAACAATAACAATAACAATAACAATAACAATAACAATAACAATAACAATAACAATAACAATAACAATAACAATAACAATAACAATAACAATAACAATAACAATAACAATAACAATAACAATAACAATAACAATAACAATAACAATAACAATAACAATAACAATAACAATAACAATAACAATAACAATAACAATAACAATAACAATAACAATAACAATAACAATAACAATAACAATAACAATAACAATAACAATAACAATAACAATAACAATAACAATAACAATAACAATAACAATAACAATAACAATAACAATAACAATAACAATAACAATAACAATAACAATAACAATAACAATAACAATAACAATAACAATAACAATAACAATAACAATAACAATAACAATAACAATAACAATAACAATAACAATAACAATAACAATAACAATAACAATAACAATAACAATAACAATAACAATAACAATAACAATAACAATAACAATAACAATAACAATAACAATAACAATAACAATAACAATAACAATAACAATAACAATAACAATAACAATAACAATAACAATAACAATAACAATAACAATAACAATAACAATAACAATAACAATAACAATAACAATAACAATAACAATAACAATAACAATAACAATAACAATAACAATAACAATAACAATAACAATAACAATAACAATAACAATAACAATAACAATAACAATAACAATAACAATAACAATAACAATAACAATAACAATAACAATAACAATAACAATAACAATAACAATAACAATAACAATAACAATAACAATAACAATAACAATAACAATAACAATAACAATAACAATAACAATAACAATAACAATAACAATAACAATAACAATAACAATAACAATAACAATAACAATAACAATAACAATAACAATAACAATAACAATAACAATAACAATAACAATAACAATAACAATAACAATAACAATAACAATAACAATAACAATAACAATAACAATAACAATAACAATAACAATAACAATAACAATAACAATAACAATAACAATAACAATAACAATAACAATAACAATAACAATAACAATAACAATAACAATAACAATAACAATAACAATAACAATAACAATAACAATAACAATAACAATAACAATAACAATAACAATAACAATAACAATAACAATAACAATAACAATAACAATAACAATAACAATAACAATAACAATAACAATAACAATAACAATAACAATAACAATAACAATAACAATAACAATAACAATAACAATAACAATAACAATAACAATAACAATAACAATAACAATAACAATAACAATAACAATAACAATAACAATAACAATAACAATAACAATAACAATAACAATAACAATAACAATAACAATAACAATAACAATAACAATAACAATAACAATAACAATAACAATAACAATAACAATAACAATAACAATAACAATAACAATAACAATAACAATAACAATAACAATAACAATAACAATAACAATAACAATAACAATAACAATAACAATAACAATAACAATAACAATAACAATAACAATAACAATAACAATAACAATAACAATAACAATAACAATAACAATAACAATAACAATAACAATAACAATAACAATAACAATAACAATAACAATAACAATAACAATAACAATAACAATAACAATAACAATAACAATAACAATAACAATAACAATAACAATAACAATAACAATAACAATAACAATAACAATAACAATAACAATAACAATAACAATAACAATAACAATAACAATAACAATAACAATAACAATAACAATAACAATAACAATAACAATAACAATAACAATAACAATAACAATAACAATAACAATAACAATAACAATAACAATAACAATAACAATAACAATAACAATAACAATAACAATAACAATAACAATAACAATAACAATAACAATAACAATAACAATAACAATAACAATAACAATAACAATAACAATAACAATAACAATAACAATAACAATAACAATAACAATAACAATAACAATAACAATAACAATAACAATAACAATAACAATAACAATAACAATAACAATAACAATAACAATAACAATAACAATAACAATAACAATAACAATAACAATAACAATAACAATAACAATAACAATAACAATAACAATAACAATAACAATAACAATAACAATAACAATAACAATAACAATAACAATAACAATAACAATAACAATAACAATAACAATAACAATAACAATAACAATAACAATAACAATAACAATAACAATAACAATAACAATAACAATAACAATAACAATAACAATAACAATAACAATAACAATAACAATAACAATAACAATAACAATAACAATAACAATAACAATAACAATAACAATAACAATAACAATAACAATAACAATAACAATAACAATAACAATAACAATAACAATAACAATAACAATAACAATAACAATAACAATAACAATAACAATAACAATAACAATAACAATAACAATAACAATAACAATAACAATAACAATAACAATAACAATAACAATAACAATAACAATAACAATAACAATAACAATAACAATAACAATAACAATAACAATAACAATAACAATAACAATAACAATAACAATAACAATAACAATAACAATAACAATAACAATAACAATAACAATAACAATAACAATAACAATAACAATAACAATAACAATAACAATAACAATAACAATAACAATAACAATAACAATAACAATAACAATAACAATAACAATAACAATAACAATAACAATAACAATAACAATAACAATAACAATAACAATAACAATAACAATAACAATAACAATAACAATAACAATAACAATAACAATAACAATAACAATAACAATAACAATAACAATAACAATAACAATAACAATAACAATAACAATAACAATAACAATAACAATAACAATAACAATAACAATAACAATAACAATAACAATAACAATAACAATAACAATAACAATAACAATAACAATAACAATAACAATAACAATAACAATAACAATAACAATAACAATAACAATAACAATAACAATAACAATAACAATAACAATAACAATAACAATAACAATAACAATAACAATAACAATAACAATAACAATAACAATAACAATAACAATAACAATAACAATAACAATAACAATAACAATAACAATAACAATAACAATAACAATAACAATAACAATAACAATAACAATAACAATAACAATAACAATAACAATAACAATAACAATAACAATAACAATAACAATAACAATAACAATAACAATAACAATAACAATAACAATAACAATAACAATAACAATAACAATAACAATAACAATAACAATAACAATAACAATAACAATAACAATAACAATAACAATAACAATAACAATAACAATAACAATAACAATAACAATAACAATAACAATAACAATAACAATAACAATAACAATAACAATAACAATAACAATAACAATAACAATAACAATAACAATAACAATAACAATAACAATAACAATAACAATAACAATAACAATAACAATAACAATAACAATAACAATAACAATAACAATAACAATAACAATAACAATAACAATAACAATAACAATAACAATAACAATAACAATAACAATAACAATAACAATAACAATAACAATAACAATAACAATAACAATAACAATAACAATAACAATAACAATAACAATAACAATAACAATAACAATAACAATAACAATAACAATAACAATAACAATAACAATAACAATAACAATAACAATAACAATAACAATAACAATAACAATAACAATAACAATAACAATAACAATAACAATAACAATAACAATAACAATAACAATAACAATAACAATAACAATAACAATAACAATAACAATAACAATAACAATAACAATAACAATAACAATAACAATAACAATAACAATAACAATAACAATAACAATAACAATAACAATAACAATAACAATAACAATAACAATAACAATAACAATAACAATAACAATAACAATAACAATAACAATAACAATAACAATAACAATAACAATAACAATAACAATAACAATAACAATAACAATAACAATAACAATAACAATAACAATAACAATAACAATAACAATAACAATAACAATAACAATAACAATAACAATAACAATAACAATAACAATAACAATAACAATAACAATAACAATAACAATAACAATAACAATAACAATAACAATAACAATAACAATAACAATAACAATAACAATAACAATAACAATAACAATAACAATAACAATAACAATAACAATAACAATAACAATAACAATAACAATAACAATAACAATAACAATAACAATAACAATAACAATAACAATAACAATAACAATAACAATAACAATAACAATAACAATAACAATAACAATAACAATAACAATAACAATAACAATAACAATAACAATAACAATAACAATAACAATAACAATAACAATAACAATAACAATAACAATAACAATAACAATAACAATAACAATAACAATAACAATAACAATAACAATAACAATAACAATAACAATAACAATAACAATAACAATAACAATAACAATAACAATAACAATAACAATAACAATAACAATAACAATAACAATAACAATAACAATAACAATAACAATAACAATAACAATAACAATAACAATAACAATAACAATAACAATAACAATAACAATAACAATAACAATAACAATAACAATAACAATAACAATAACAATAACAATAACAATAACAATAACAATAACAATAACAATAACAATAACAATAACAATAACAATAACAATAACAATAACAATAACAATAACAATAACAATAACAATAACAATAACAATATCAATAACAATAACAATAACAATAACAATAACAATAACAATAACAATAACAATAACAATAACAATAACAATAACAATAACAATAACAATAACAATAACAATAACAATAACAATAACAATAACAATAACAATAACAATAACAATAACAATAACAATAACAATAACAATAACAATAACAATAACAATAACAATAACAATAACAATAACAATAACAATAACAATAACAATAACAATAACAATAACAATAACAATAACAATAACAATAACAATAACAATAACAATAACAATAACAATAACAATAACAATAACAATAACAATAACAATAACAATAACAATAACAATAACAATAACAATAACAATAACAATAACAATAACAATAACAATAACAATAACAATAACAATAACAATAACAATAACAATAACAATAACAATAACAATAACAATAACAACAATAACAATAACAATAACAATAACAATAACAATAACAATAACAATAACAATAACAATAACAATAACAATAACAATAACAATAACAATAACAATAACAATAACAATAACAATAACAATAACAATAACAATAACAATAACAATAACAATAACAATAACAATAACAATAACAATAACAATAACAATAACAATAACAATAACAATAACAATAACAATAACAATAACAATAACAATAACAATAACAATAACAATAACAATAACAATAACAATAACAATAACAATAACAATAACAATAACAATAACAATAACAATAACAATAACAATAACAATAACAATAACAATAACAATAACAATAACAATAACAATAACAATAACAATAACAATAACAATAACAATAACAATAACAATAACAATAACAATAACAATAACAATAACAATAACAATAACAATAACAATAACAATAACAATAACAATAACAATAACAATAACAATAACAATAACAATAACAATAACAATAACAATAACAATAACAATAACAATAACAATAACAATAACAATAACAATAACAATAACAATAACAATAACAATAACAATAACAATAACAATAACAATAACAATAACAATAACAATAACAATAACAATAACAATAACAATAACAATAACAATAACAATAACAATAACAATAACAATAACAATAACAATAACAATAACAATAACAATAACAATAACAATAACAATAACAATAACAATAACAATAACAATAACAATAACAATAACAATAACAATAACAATAACAATAACAATAACAATAACAATAACAATAACAATAACAATAACAATAACAATAACAATAACAATAACAATAACAATAACAATAACAATAACAATAACAATAACAATAACAATAACAATAACAATAACAATAACAATAACAATAACAATAACAATAACAATAACAATAACAATAACAATAACAATAACAATAACAATAACAATAACAATAACAATAACAATAACAATAACAATAACAATAACAATAACAATAACAATAACAATAACAATAACAATAACAATAACAATAACAATAACAATAACAATAACAATAACAATAACAATAACAATAACAATAACAATAACAATAACAATAACAATAACAATAACAATAACAATAACAATAACAATAACAATAACAATAACAATAACAATAACAATAACAATAACAATAACAATAACAATAACAATAACGATAACAATAACAATAACAATAACAATAACAATAACAATAACAATAACAATAACAATAACAATAACAATAACAATAACAATAACAATAACAATAACAATAACAATAACAATAACAATAACAATAACAATAACAATAACAATAACAATAACAATAACAATAACAATAACAATAACAATAACAATAACAATAACAATAACAATAACAATAACAATAACAATAACAATAACAATAACAATAACAATAACAATAACAATAACAATAACAATAACAATAACAATAACAATAACAATAACAATAACAATAACAATAACAATAACAATAACAATAACAATAACAATAACAATAACAATAACAATAACAATAACAATAACAATAACAATAACAATAACAATAACAATAACAATAACAATAACAATAACAATAACAATAACAATAACAACAATAACAATAACAATAACAATAACAATAACAATAACAATAACAATAACAATAACAATAACAATAACAATAACAATAACAATAACAATAACAATAACAATAACAATAACAATAACAATAACAATAACAATAACAATAACAATAACAATAACAATAACAATAACAATAACAATAACAATAACAATAACAATAACAATAACAATAACAATAACAATAACAATAACAATAACAATAACAATAACAATAACAATAACAATAACAATAACAATAACAATAACAATAACAATAACAATAACAATAACAATAACAATAACAATAACAATAACAATAACAATAACAATAACAATAACAATAACAATAACAATAACAATAACAATAACAATAACAATAACAATAACAATAACAATAACAATAACAATAACAATAACAATAACAATAACAATAACAATAACAATAACAATAACAATAACAATAACAATAACAATAACAATAACAATAACAATAACAATAACAATAACAATAACAATAACAATAACAATAACAATAACAATAACAATAACAATAACAATAACAATAACAATAACAATAACAATAACAATAACAATAACAATAACAATAACAATAACAATAACAATAACAATAACAATAACAATAACAATAACAATAACAATAACAATAACAATAACAATAACAATAACAATAACAATAACAATAACAATAACAATAAACAATAACAATAACAATAACAATAACAATAACAATAACAATAACAATAACAATAACAATAACAATAACAATAACAATAACAATAACAATAACAATAACAATAACAATAACAATAACAATAACAATAACAATAACAATAACAATAACAATAACAATAACAATAACAATAACAATAACAATAACAATAACAATAACAATAACAATAACAATAACAATAACAATAACAATAACAATAACAATAACAATAACAATAACAATAACAATAACAATAACAATAACAATAACAATAACAATAACAATAACAATAACAATAACAATAACAATAACAATAACAATAACAATAACAATAACAATAACAATAACAATAACAATAACAATAACAATAACAATAACAATAACAATAACAATAACAATAACAATAACAATAACAATAACAATAACAATAACAATAACAATAACAATAACAATAACAATAACAATAACAATAACAATAACAATAACAATAACAATAACAATAACAATAACAATAACAATAACAATAACAATAACAATAACAATAACAATAACAATAACAATAACAATAACAATAACAATAACAATAACAATAACAATAACAATAACAATAACAATAACAATAACAATAACAATAACAATAACAATAACAATAACAATAACAATAACAATAACAATAACAATAACAATAACAATAACAATAACAATAACAATAACAATAACAATAACAATAACAATAACAATAACAATAACAATAACAATAACAATAACAATAACAATAACAATAACAATAACAATAACAATAACAATAACAATAACAATAACAATAACAATAACAATAACAATAACAATAACAATAACAATAACAATAACAATAACAATAACAATAACAATAACAATAACAATAACAATAACAATAACAATAACAATAACAATAACAATAACAATAACAATAACAATAACAATAACAATAACAATAACAATAACAATAACAATAACAATAACAATAACAATAACAATAACAATAACAATAACAATAACAATAACAATAACAATAACAATAACAATAACAATAACAATAACAATAACAATAACAATAACAATAACAATAACAATAACAATAACAATAACAATAACAATAACAATAACAATAACAATAACAATAACAATAACAATAACAATAACAATAACAATAACAATAACAATAACAATAACAATAACAATAACAATAACAATAACAATAACAATAACAATAACAATAACAATAACAATAACAATAACAATAACAATAACAATAACAATAACAATAACAATAACAATAACAATAACAATAACAATAACAATAACAATAACAATAACAATAACAATAACAATAACAATAACAATAACAATAACAATAACAATAACAATAACAATAACAATAACAATAACAATAACAATAACAATAACAATAACAATAACAATAACAATAACAATAACAATAACAATAACAATAACAATAACAATAACAATAACAATAACAATAACAATAACAATAACAATAACAATAACAATAACAATAACAATAACAATAACAATAACAATAACAATAACAATAACAATAACAATAACAATAACAATAACAATAACAATAACAATAACAATAACAATAACAATAACAATAACAATAACAATAACAATAACAATAACAATAACAATAACAATAACAATAACAATAACAATAACAATAACAATAACAATAACAATAACAATAACAATAACAATAACAATAACAATAACAATAACAATAACAATAACAATAACAATAACAATAACAATAACAATAACAATAACAATAACAATAACAATAACAATAACAATAACAATAACAATAACAATAACAATAACAATAACAATAACAATAACAATAACAATAACAATAACAATAACAATAACAATAACAATAACAATAACAATAACAATAACAATAACAATAACAATAACAATAACAATAACAATAACAATAACAATAACAATAACAATAACAATAACAATAACAATAACAATAACAATAACAATAACAATAACAATAACAATAACAATAACAATAACAATAACAATAACAATAACAATAACAATAACAATAACAATAACAATAACAATAACAATAACAATAACAATAACAATAACAATAACAATAACAATAACAATAACAATAACAATAACAATAACAATAACAATAACAATAACAATAACAATAACAATAACAATAACAATAACAATAACAATAACAATAACAATAACAATAACAATAACAATAACAATAACAATAACAATAACAATAACAATAACAATAACAATAACAATAACAATAACAATAACAATAACAATAACAATAACAATAACAATAACAATAACAATAACAATAACAATAACAATAACAATAACAATAACAATAACAATAACAATAACAATAACAATAACAATAACAATAACAATAACAATAACAATAACAATAACAATAACAATAACAATAACAATAACAATAACAATAACAATAACAATAACAATAACAATAACAATAACAATAACAATAACAATAACAATAACAATAACAATAACAATAACAATAACAATAACAATAACAATAACAATAACAATAACAATAACAATAACAATAACAATAACAATAACAATAACAATAACAATAACAATAACAATAACAATAACAATAACAATAACAATAACAATAACAATAACAATAACAATAACAATAACAATAACAATAACAATAACAATAACAATAACAATAACAATAACAATAACAATAACAATAACAATAACAATAACAATAACAATAACAATAACAATAACAATAACAATAACAATAACAATAACAATAACAATAACAATAACAATAACAATAACAATAACAATAACAATAACAATAACAATAACAATAACAATAACAATAACAATAACAATAACAATAACAATAACAATAACAATAACAATAACAATAACAATATCAATAACAATAACAATAACAATAACAATAACAATAACAATAACAATAACAATAACAATAACAATAACAATAACAATAACAATAACAATAACAATAACAATAACAATAACAATAACAATAACAATAACAATAACAATAACAATAACAATAACAATAACAATAACAATAACAATAACAATAACAATAACAATAACAATAACAATAACAATAACAATAACAATAACAATAACAATAACAATAACAATAACAATAACAATAACAATAACAATAACAATAACAATAACAATAACAATAACAATAACAATAACATAACAATAACAATAACAATAACAATAACAATAACAATAACAATAACAATAACAATAACAATAACAATAACAATAACAATAACAATAACAATAACAATAACAATAACAATAACAATAACAATAACAATAACAATAACAATAACAATAACAATAACAATAACAATAACAATAACAATAACAATAACAATAACAATAACAATAACAATAACAATAACAATAACAATAACAATAACAATAACAATAACAATAACAATAACAATAACAATAACAATAACAATAACAATAACAATAACAATAACAATAACAATAACAATAACAATAACAATAACAATAACAATAACAATAACAATAACAATAACAATAACAATAACAATAACAATAACAATAACAATAACAATAACAATAACAATAACAATAACAATAACAATAACAATAACAATAACAATAACAATAACAATAACAATAACAATAACAATAACAATAACAATAACAATAACAATAACAATAACAATAACAATAACAATAACAATAACAATAACAATAACAATAACAATAACAATAACAATAACAATAACAATAACAATAACAATAACAATAACAATAACAATAACAATAACAATAACAATAACAATAACAATAACAATAACAATAACAATAACAATAACAATAACAATAACAATAACAATAACAATAACAATAACAATAACAATAACAATAACAATAACAATAACAATAACAATAACAATAGCAATAACAATAACAATAACAATAACAATAACTGTTTAGTTAAGTTAGTTCTAAGAATTTGTATTTCTCATATGTTTAGTTAAGTTAGTTCTAAGAATCTGTATTCCCATATTGGGTACATATCTATAGTTTATAACGGTATAGAATATAGATTAAGATAAAGCAAAAAGCGACGCGAAGCCGCCGCATGTTGATCCTTTTGTGAGACAATAAACGCATTTATTACTCACGTCCACCATCCGTGATGTTTTATGATGTAGACAATAAATGCCTGCTCGTTTCGCTGTTTGTTTTATCTTCTTCCATATTTATTTTAAGATAGCTGGTAATTAGGCCTAAGACAAAATAGATATAAGAATAAATAAATGTATGTTGTTAAGATAGACATATTTAGAATTGTAATGTAGAGGTAATTACATTAGAATAAAACAGAATACGTTGTACCACCGAAGGGATAAGTTGTGTTTTCCTTGATTCAGAGTGTCGACCTTAGTTTCAGCGGTTTTCTCATGGTGACCCCAAGTTTTAATACGAGCACAAATTAATAAAAAAAAAAAAAAAGCTTACCTAGTTTAAATATTATAGCTTCAGTGAAAATTGTATTTTAAAACTATTTAAATATCATAGCTTCAGTGAAAATTGTATTTTTAAAATTTCAAGTGTGTTAACTTATAAAAAAAATGGAAGATTTAATTAAAGAGCAGTACACCATTGGACAGGACGTTGTCGTTCTTTACAACACAATGGTTGCGGCTACATACGACGAGAAGAAGGCGTCAATTTTGGGATGGAAAACCAAAATTGAACAACTTGACGAGCTTTTCCAAGTTAATGAAATATCACTGCAAGAATATGCTGAAGCCAACAAAAAGGTAGAGTATTTCAAAACGAAATACGCAGAAAAGGTAAGGAATCACGTGCACTCTGGTAAGTGCCTTATAGACAAATTTGTTAAGGTATTTAGTAAAACAATAAAAAATCCTCAAATAAACCTAGCCAAGGCAACATCTGATGCTGCCCTGGTTAAACGTTTTGCATTCACTCTTCGCGAGTTTGAGGACGCTTGCGAAGACTTTAAAGTAGGTGGGCGAAACCGCTGAATCACTTAGAAGGGCAAAAGATAATGCCCCAAAAAATATGTGAAGAATACATTCAGCAGTTTGATGAAGATGGACTTACGGAATCGTACTACTTACTTAAAAGTAAATGCAAAAAACTCTTCGGTGGTGCAGCAAAGGAGGAAAGCTTCTTTAGAAACGCTTCCTTTTAGTATCCCAGCATCGAACTCCCAGAATTCACGGGGGATTATACCGAATGGAATACATTCAAAGAATTGTTCATTGAATTGATAGATGCGAAAAAAATTTCTAAAACACAGAAAATGGTTGTTTTAAAATCCGTAGTCAAAGGTGACTCTGAAGTAAAGAGTGCTGTTGTAAACAATGCTAATACTAAACTGAATGAAGCTGAACAGAAATGTGTTTTGCTTTCAACAGTAGTTTTAGAGGTTGCCGACGCAAAAGGAAACTGGATCAACTGTAGGGCACTACTGGATAATGGTTCTCAGGTTTGTTTGATCAGAAAGTCGTTACAGAAAAAATTAAAGCTCAAAGGACTTCAGGCTAATGCCTCCATTGAAGGAATCGCTATGAATGTGTCTACAATTAAAGAGAGATTGAACGTCTGCATTAGATCCAAGCGTTCAGATTACAGAGCTACTTTAGATGTTTTAATAGTCCCACAAATTATATCGAATTTACCCGCAAAAAGGTCGTGCCCGGGAAGTTGCCGGACCATATTAAGCTAGCAGACCCTAATTATTTTACCCCAAGTGGCATAGATATGTTGATTGGTGCGGAATTGTTTTTACGAAATACTATACACGGAAAACTTTCACGTAGAAAAACACAAAATGTTCTTACAAAATACAGCATTTGGTTGGATTGTAAGTGGTCCCGCTTTAATAGAAAAGCCCACCTTATGCTGTAAGGTAGCATCGTATGTAGAAAATAGTTTGGATCAGCAATTACAGAGATTTTGGGAAGTAGAAGAAATGGGTAGGGAATTTAAATTAACTAAAGATGATGTTCAGTGTGAAGAATTGTTTGAAAGAAATATAAGTAGGAAGCAGGATGGCAAATTCGTTGTTCAACTCCCATTCAAATCGAGAAGCCCAATATGGGAAACTCAGAAATTATTGCTAAGCGACGGTTTCTTGCCATTGAACGTAAACTTGAAAAAATCCTGAGGTAAAATCTCAATACCACTCCTTTTTACGAGAGTATCTAGAGCTTGGACACATGGAGTTGGCAAACAATATTTCAGGTAGAGGATATTTCTTCCCCATCATTGTGTATTAAAACCTGAAAGTATTTCAACAAAGTTGAGAGTAGTTTTCGATGCTTCATGTAAAACAAATACCAATACTTCCCTGAACGATTTACTTCACACTGGACCTCGATTACAAGATAACTTGTTTGACATTTTATTAAGGTTTAGAAAATATAAATATGTTATTTCTGGTGATATAGAGAAAATGTTTAGACAGATATGGATGCACGAAAACCATTGTAACTACCAATTGATATTTTGGCGCTGGAATCCCACGCAACCCTTGCAAACATATAGGCTTAAAACTGTTACATATGGAACAAATTGTGCTCCATTTCTTGCTACTAAATGTTTGGAAATGGCGGCAAAATCAGTAGAAACTAAATATCCAAAGGCGGCTGCAATAATAATGTCCGATTTTTATATGGATGATTTATTGACAGGAAGTGATTCATTGGATGAGTTGAAAGCACTGCAGCTACAGGTCTATGACGTTTTGGAAGATCACGGATTTCATCTGAGGAAATGGTGATATGGATGATTTATTGACAGGAAGTGATTCATTGGATGAGTTGAAAGCACTGCAGCTACAGGTCTATGACGTTTTGGAAGATCACGGATTTCATCTGAGGAAATGGTGTGCCAATCACTCAGAATTGCTGAAAAATTTCAATGAAAAAGATCTTCAAATTCCGGTTGATTTAAACAGAGACAGTTCAGACAACGTTAAAGCGCTCGGTATGGCTTGGAATCCATCATCGGATGCAATCTTTGTCAAATCAAACTGGGATTCAGATTTTAAAATATCGAAACGAAATATTTTGTCGGATATTGCTAAACTCTTTGATCCCCTCGGTCTTTTAGCCCCAGTCACAGTAATGGCCAAAATTTTGCTGCAAGAACTTTGGAAATTAAAAATTGATTGGGATTCTCCAGTTCCAGATGAAATAGCAAATTCATGGAAACGTTTCCGATTTGAAATGACCGAGTTAAATAAAATTCAAATTCCTAGACACATGATTTCAGATCATCCTAAGCTTATTGAGCTATATGGATTTTGTGACGCATCCATGAAAGCCTACGGTGCTGCAATTTATATAAAATCTATAGGTAGATCAGGAGAGATTAGGGTAAAACTAGTAGCTTCGAAATCTCGAGTCGCTCCAGTAAAAATTTTAACTATTCCCCGTCTAGAACTTTGTGCAGCGGTATTATTAGTAGACTTAATGAAAATGGTTATTGATTGTTTGAAAATAAATTTTAATAATATTTTCTACTTTTCAGATTCAAGGATAGTTCTTAGTTGGCTGGAAATGGATCCTGCATCGCTGCAAGTTTTTGTTTCGAACCGAATTAATTATATTCAAACAAACAGTTGTTTGCAGAATTGGAAATATATATCCACTTCAATTAATCCTGCAGACGTAGTTTCAAGGGAATTTATCCCTCTGATATTATTAACAACACCTTTTGGTTTGAAGGGCCTACCTTTATAAAGGAAAATACTTCAGAATTGGAAGATACAAAATCATACCTTCCAATGGAAAATATTCCGGAGATTAAAAAACACAAAATTATTGTACTTTCTTCAATTTTAAAACCCATTTGCGAAACTATTAATCATAGGAATAGTTTTGAATTTCTTCAAAATGTGGTAGCATATATGTTAAAATATAAAAATTTAAAAACCAAACGAGAGAAAAAATCATGGATCTTTTATAAAAAGGAGTCATTAATTGTCCTTATAAAGGTAATCCAAAAAAGACACTTTTCCGCAGAGATAAAGTTGTTGCAAGCCAAATCTGCAGTCACTTCTTCGTCAAAACTTAAAACGCTTTCACCATTCTTAGACGAGAATGGTATAGTAAGAGTAGGAGGAAGAATTCAAAAGTCAAATCTAGCCTTTGATGCCAAGCATCCAATATTGCTGCCAAGCGCAGACGAGTGGGTGTTTTTGTTAATAGAGCATTTACATAAAAAACATTTACATATGGGTCCACAAGGACTGTTAGCAATCGTAAGACAACAATTTTGGCCTCTGCGAGGTAAAGAGCTCACGCGGAAGGTGGTAAAAAAATGCTTTAGATGCTTCAAAGCAAATCCAAGATCAATACATCAATTTATGGGAAATTTGCCAGAAGACAGAGTTATAAGAACTAGACCGTTTGTGAATGTTGGCATCGATTTTCTCGGTCCTTTACTTATTCATCACAAAATCCGAGGCAAAAGGCCAGATAAGGCTTACGTTTGCGTTTTTGTTTGTTTCTCAACCAAAGCAGTGCACTTAGAAGTAGTTTCGGATATGACATCAGCTTCATTTATTGGTGCACTAAAAAGATTCGTTGGACGTCGAAGTTGTCCATTAAAAATTTATTCTGACAATGGCACAAACTTTGTTGGAGCGGCCAACAGTTTAAACGAACTAAACGTTCTATTAAGAGATGATAATCCCTTGCTGGAGAATTTTTGTGGAGAAAGGGAAATCGAATGGATAAACATACCAGCTAGATCACCACACATAGGGGGTTTATGGGAGGCTTGCGTTAAATCCGTTAAAAAACATTTCTATCGTATTACGGATGGCACAATGACCTTTGAAGAATTGTGCACTCTCATGGTGCAAATTGAAGCTGTTTTAAATTCAAGGCCCATAACACCACTTTCAGATGATCCTAATGACTTGCAAGTTCTTACCCCAGGTCACTTCCTTATTGGTGAATCTTTCACCACTTTTAGAGACTCTGAGGATAATAAAAGCTATAAAGACATTCGAGAGCACTGGAAGGTAGTGTGCTTTAACACACAAGAGTTTTGGGAAAGGTGGTCCAAGGAATATCTATCAGAACTACAAAAAAGATATAAATGGCAAAATCCCTCTAACAACATTAAAGAAGGTACATTAGTTCTTCTTAAAGAGGATAATGTTCCACCAATGAATTGGAGAAGGGGCAGGGTAGTAAATACATCACTTGGTAAAGATGGTCTTTGTCGAATAGTAGATGTTAGGACAAGCAATGGAGTCTCAAAAAGGTCAATTCACAATGTTTGTCCTTTTCCAAATGAGGAAGAAATCAATCCGAAGAATTGCTTTAAACAAAATAATTTAGACGAAATCAAAAATGTTAATCATAATGCTAAGACTTTAAATGTAGTTCCTAAATTTAAGAATGATAAAAATTGTAAAAGAATAAAGAACAAAAACTGTCTATTGACTATTTTAAGCTTATTATTAGTTCTCCCTCAAGCTCTAAGTTTGAGTTAAAGACCTTGACAGACCAATCTGGATTATTCTTCGAAGAGCAAGGAGTCGTTAAACTGCAAAAATCGTCATGGTCTCTTATAGCCTTCATCAACCTCACTACATATATCAACAGATATGAGGATGTCAGCAAATCAGTTACACAAATACGATGGATATGTACTAGAGAAGATCTTAAAGAATCAAGCAGCAGCCAGAATATCCAAGAACAGTTACGCAGAAAAATGGTCATTATAACCAGCAATCACAAATTTATCGTCGGCGATCGTAGAGGAAGACGAAAAAAGAGCACCCTTAAGCTTTATTGGAGCGATTCAGCATGCACTTTTTGGAGTAATGGATGAAGAACATGCGGAAATCTTAGAGGAGAAAGTTAAAAGGACAAGCCAAAGTGAAGCATATTACTTGCAGTTACTTAATAACATGTCATCGATACAAGATATCACCTCAAACATAATCAAGAGGCAACATGACCATTTACAAGATCAGTTTTTGAAGGTACAAGGAAATTTTGAAATTGTTATGGAGAAGCTAAATCGAAGTGAAGGCTTACAACAGCTTAATCTCGGGGTTCTGTATGCCTTTTTGATAATGGATGAATTTCAAAATTTCCAAGAAGAAATTAAACAAGCAATGTTGAAGACACAAAGCAACACTCAGCAACACATCATATCTCCTGATCAACTTCAAGAACATCTACACAAAATAAAACTTCAACTACCATACGATTTGAAACTACCCGCAGAAGGATTAAGCGACCTGTACAATGTCTTTGAAATAAGCGCGCAAGGTACGAGAGAATTCATCCTGTTTGAAATAAAAATTCCCTTGGTCCATCGCGAAGGCTTTACTATATATGAAGTGCACCCTTATCCAACATTTCATGAATCACGATTTGTTAGTATTCAAACGAGCTTTAACCATTTGCTTCTAGGAGATTCAAGAAAAAGATATTATAATCTCAGAGATGTTGACTTTCTGCAATGCAAAAATATGAATTCTGGCACAGCGTGGATATGCCCACAGTCGCAGCCAATTTACAATATTGGTAACTCAGCACCTTGTGAAGTGGAGCTGTTGTTGAAGAAGAATATAATGCCTCTAACCTGTGTGATCAAGATAAATCCACCATCGTCAATTTGGATACAATTAAAGGCTGCAAATACATGGCTCTATTCCGTAATGGCTGAGGAGACAATAGAAGTTGAGTGTCACAATTTGCGAACGTCACAGACGATCAAGAAGCAAGGAATTATTCAATTGGACGCTGGTTGCCATCTTTATTCAACTGATGTAACACTTGTAGCTTTTAATAAAGTTCGACAGAACGTCACTTATGTAAATCCTGCAGTCAACATAACTTGGTTATTACCAAAACTGAATTCTAAAATTTTGAAGGATGTATCCACAACGATCGCTATTGAAGATATTCCTAAAACACAACCGAAATTGTTCGGACTTCCGATTGACTTCGACTTGGACGCCCATAATGCAACACACTATGAAATTAGCATAGTTACATGGATCGTGCTGATTGTAGTGGTAATCATAATCGCCAAATTAATTCAACAATTCTGCCAGCTCCCAACGAGGTTCTTACCTGCCAGTATCGCGCTTGCACCAGTACATTGATTGACACATTTAACATGCTGTCAATGGCGGGAGTATGTTTAGTTAAGTTAGTTCTAAGAATTTGTATTTCTCATATGTTTAGTTAAGTTAGTTCTAAGAATCTGTATTCCCATATTGGGTACATATCTATAGTTTTTAACGGTATAGAATATAGATTAAGATAAAGCAAAAAGCGACGCGAAGCCGCCGCATGTTGATCCTTTTGTGAGACAATAAACGCATTTATTACTCACGTCCACCATCCGTGATGTTTTATGATGTAGACAATAAATGCCTGCTCGTTTCGCTGTTTGTTTTATCTTCTTCCATATTTATTTTAAGATAGCTGGTAATTAGGCCTAAGACAAAATAGATATAAGAATAAATAAATGTATGTTGTTAAGATAGACATATTTAGAATTGTAATGTAGAGGTAATTACATTAGAATAAAACAGAATACGTTGTACCACCGAAGGGATAAGTTGTGTTTTCCTTGATTCAGAGTGTCGACCTTAGTTTCAGCGGTTTTCTCAATAACAATAACAATAACAATAACAATAACAATAACAATAACAATAACAATAACAATAACAATAACAATAACAATAACAATAACAATAACAATAACAATAACAATAACAATAACAATAACGAATAACAATAACAATAACAATAACCAATAACAATAACAATAACAATAACAATAACAATAACAATAACAATAACAATAACAATAACAATAACAATAACAATAACAATAACAATAACAATAACAATAACAATAACAATAACAATAACAATAACAATAACAATAACAATAACAATAACAATAACAATAACAATAACAATAACAATAACAATAACAATAACAATAACAATAACAATAACAATAACAATAACAATAACAATAACAATAACAATAACAATAACAATAACAATAACAATAACAATAACAATAACAATAACAATAACAATAACAATAACAATAACAATAACAATAACAATAACAATAACAATAACAATAACAATAACAATAACAATAACAATAACAATAACAATAACAATAACAATAACAATAACAATAACAATAACAATAACAATAACAATAACAATAACAATAACAATAACAATAACAATAACAATAACAATAACAATAACAATAACAATAACAATAACAATAACAATAACAATAACAATAACAATAACAATAACAATAACAATAACAATAACAATAACAATAACAATAACAATAACAATAACAATAACAATAACAATAACAATAACAATAACAATAACAATAACAATAACAATAACAATAACAATAACAATAACAATAACAATAACAATAACAATAACAATAACAATAACAATAACAATAACAATAACAATAACAATAACAATAACAATAACAATAACAATAACAATAACAATAACAATAACAATAACAATAACAATAACAATAACAATAACAATAACAATAACAATAACAATAACAATAACAATAACAATAACAATAACAATAACAATAACAATAACAATAACAATAACAATAACAATAACAATAACAATAACAATAACAATAACAATAACAATAACAATAACAATAACAATAACAATAACAATAACAATAACAATAACAATAACAATAACAATAACAATAACAATAACAATAACAATAACAATAACAATAACAATAACAATAACAATAACAATAACAATAACAATAACAATAACAATAACAATAACAATAACAATAACAATAACAATAACAATAACAATAACAATAACAATAACAATAACAATAACAATAACAATAACAATAACAATAACAATAACAATAACAATAACAATAACAATAACAATAACAATAACAATAACAATAACAATAACAATAACAATAACAATAACAATAACAATAACAATAACAATAACAATAACAATAACAAATAACAATAACAATAACAATAACAATAACAATAACAATAACAATAACAATAACAATAACAATAACAATAACAATAACAATAACAATAACAATAACAATAACAATAACAATAACAATAACAATAACAATAACAATAACAATAACAATAACAATAACAATACAATAACAATAACAATAACAATAACAATAACAATAACAATAACAATAACAATAACAATAACAATAACAATAACAATAACAATAACAATAACAATAACAATAACAATAACAATAACAATAACAATAACAATAACAATAACAATAACAATAACAATAACAATAACAATAACAATAACAATAACAATAACAATAACAATAACAATAACAATAACAATAACAATAACAATAACAATAACAATAACAATAACAATAACAATAACAATAACAATAACAATAACAATAACAATAACAATAACAATAACAATAACAATAACAATAACAATAACAATAACAATAACAATAACAATAACAATAACAATAACAATAACAATAACAATAACAATAACAATAACAATAACAATAACAATAACAATAACAATAACAATAACAATAACAATAACAATAACATAACAATAACAATAACAATAACAATAACAATAACAATAACAATAACAATAACAATAACAATAACAATAACAATAACAATAACAATAACAATAACAATAACAATAACAATAACAATAACAATAACAATAACAATAACAATAACAATAACAATAACAATAACAATAACAATAACAATAACAATAACAATAACAATAACAATAACAATAACAATAACAATAACAATAACAATAACAATAACAATAACAATAACAATAACAATAACAATAACAATAACAATAACAATAACAATAACAATAACAATAACAATAACAATAACAATAACAATAACAATAACAATAACAATAACAATACAATAACAATAACAATAACAATAACAATAACAATAACAATAACAATAACAATAACAATAACAATAACAATAACAATAACAATAACAATAACAATAACAATAACAATAACAATAACAATAACAATAACAATAACAATAACAATAACAATAACAATAACAATAACAATAACAATAACAATAACAATAACAATAACAATAACAATAACAATAACAATAACAATAACAATAACAATAACAATAACAATAACAATAACAATAACAATAACAATAACAATAACAATAACAATAACAATAACAATAACAATAACAATAACAATAACAATAACAATAACAATAACAATAACAATAACAATAACAATAACAATAACAATAACAATAACAATAACAATAACAATAACAATAACAATAACAATAACAATAACAATAACAATAACAATAACAATAACAATAACAATAACAATAACAATAACAATAACAATAACAATAACAATAACAATAACAATAACAATAACAATAACAATAACAATAACAATAACAATAACAATAACAATAACAATAACAATAACAATAACAATAACAATAACAATAACAATAACAATAACAATAACAATAACAATAACAATAACAATAACAATAACAATAACAATAACAATAACAATAACAATAACAATAACAATAACAATAACAATAACAATAACAATAACAATAACAATAACAATAACAATAACAATAACAATAACAATAACAATAACAATAACAATAACAATAACAATAACAATAACAATAACAATAACAATAACAATAACAATAACAATAACAATAACAATAACAATAACAATAACAATAACAATAACAATAACAATAACAATAACAATAACAATAACAATAACAATAACAATAACAATAACAATAACAATAACAATAACAATAACAATAACAATAACAATAACAATAACAATAACAATAACAATAACAATAACAATAACAATAACAATAACAATAACAATAACAATAACAATAACAATAACAATAACAATAACAATAACAATAACAATAACAATAACAATAACAATAACAATAACAATAACAATAACAATAACAATAACAATAACAATAACAATAACAATAACAATAACAATAACAATAACAATAACAATAACAATAACAATAACAATAACAATAACAATAACAATAACAATAACAATAACAATAACAATAACAATAACAATAACAATAACAATAACAATAACAATAACAATAACAATAACAATAACAATAACAATAACAATAACAATAACAATAACAATAACAATAACAATAACAATAACAATAACAATAACAATAACAATAACAATAACAATAACAATAACAATAACAATAACAATAACAATAACAATAACAATAACAATAACAATAACAATAACAATAACAATAACAATAACAATAACAATAACAATAACAATAACAATAACAATAACAATAACAATAACAATAACAATAACAATAACAATAACAATAACAATAACAATAACAATAACAATAACAATAACAATAACAATAACAATAAGATAGATAGATAGATAGATAGATAGATAGATTGATTTATTATATCATTTCTTATTCATTTTTACAAAAATTATTTACAAAAATCGATAAGCATGGCTATGCCGTCTGCCCGATTGACATAAATTTGACTTTTAAATAAGTTTGTTTTATATAAACAAAAAAAAAAATATATAACAAAAGGTATTGTGATACATAGAACTAAAAATGTATTGCAATTTTTTTTTTTTTTTTTTTTTTTTTTTTTTTTTTTTTTTTTTTAATCAAAAATCTTCATTTATAATTTTACGGCGGTAATCTATCGCTGTTTTATAAAAATAAAAAAGTTGATTGACACCTTTTTCGCAGTTAAGGAGTGCTAGTACTTCTTCCTTGGTTTTCATGGTCGCTACCTAAGATGTTTCTTCGTATTTCCTTTAAAATAGGACATTACCGACAAAATGGATAACATCTTCTCTCTCCGAAAGGTTGCAAAGGCTGCAGATGATTGGTAAATCAGGACGATGCGGGATGTAGTTGAGTCTGATTAGTTCTCCTCTCATTTTAAAAATAGCTGATATAATTTCTCTGCTTTATTGTTGTGGAAATAATTCATTTTGCACAAATTATGATTTAAAAGGCTGTATGTAGATCTATAGATTGATGATAACAATAACAATAACAATAACAATAACAATAACAATAACAATAACAATAACAATAACAATAACAATAACAATAACAATAACAATAACAATAACAATAACAATAACAATAACAATAACAATAACAATAACAATAACAATAACAATAACAATAACAATAACAATAAACAATAACAATAACAATAACAATAACAATAACAATAACAATAACAATAACAATAACAATAACAATAACAATAACAATAACAATAACAATAACAATAACAATAACAATAACAATAACAATAACAATAAAACAATAACAATAACAATAACAATAACAATAACAATAACAATAACAATAACAATAACAATAAAACAATAACAATAACAATAACAATAACAATAAACAATAACAATAACAATAACAATAACAATAACAATAACAATAACAATAACAATAACAATAACAATAACAATAACAATAACAATAACAATAACAATAACAATAACAATAACAATAACAATAACAATAACAATAACAATAACAATAACAATAACAATAACAATAACAATAACAATAACAATAACAATAACAATAACAATAACAATAACAATAACAATAACAATAACAATAACAATAACAATAACAATAACAATAACAATAACAATAACAATAACAATAACAATAACAATAAACAATAACAATAACAATAACAATAACAATAACAATAACAATAACAATAACAATAACAATAACAATAACAATAACAATAACAATAACAATAACAATAACAATAACAATAACAATAACAATAACATAACAATAACAATAACAATAACAATAACAATAACAATAACAATAACAATAACAATAACAATAACAATAACAATAACAATAACAATAACAATAACAATAACAATAACAATAACAATAACAATAACAATACAATAACAATAACAATAACAATAACAATAACAATAACAATAACAATACAATAACAATAACAATAACAATAACAATAACAATAACAATAACAATAACAATAACAATAACAATAACAATAACAATAACAATAACAATAACAATAACAATAACAATAACAATAACAATAACAATAACAATAAACAATAACAATAACAATAACAATAACAATAACAATAACAATAACAATAACAATAACAATAACAATAACAATAACAATAACAATAACAATAACAATAACAATAACAATAACAATAACAATAACAATAACAATAACAATAACAATAACAATAACAATAACAATAACAATAACAATAACAATAACAATAACATACAATAACAATAACAATAACAATAACAATAACAATAACAATAACAATAACAATAACAATAACAATAACCAATAACAATAACAATAACAATAACAATAACAATAACAATAACAATAACAATAACAATAACAATAACAATAACAATAACAATAACAATAACAATACAATAACAATAACAATAACAATAACAATAACAATAACAATAACAATAACAATAACAATAACAATAACAATAACAATAACAATAACAATAACAATAACAATAACAATAACAATAACAATAACAATAACAATAACAATAACAATAACAATAACAATAACAATAACAATAACAATAACAATAACAATAACAATAACAATAACAATAACAATAACAATAACAATAACAATAACAATAACAATAACAATAACAATAACAATAACAATAACAATAACAATAACAAAACATAACAATAACAATAACAATAACAATAACAATAACAATAACAATAACAATAACAATAAAACAATAACAATAACAATAACAATAACAATAACAATAACAATAACAATAACAATAACAATAACAATAACAATAACAATAACAATAACAATAACAATAACAATAACAATAACAATAACAATAACAATAACAATAACAATAACAATAACAATAACAATAACAATAACAATAACAATAACAATAACAATAACAATAACAATAACAATAACAATAACAATAACAATAACAATAACAATAACAATAACAATAACAATAACAATAACAATAACAATAACAATAACAATAACAATAACAATAACAATAACAATAACAATAACAATAACAATAACAATAACAATAACAATAACAATAACATAACAATAACAATAACAATAACAATAACAATAACAATAACAATAACAATAACAATAACAATAACAATAACAATAACATAACAATAACAATAACAATAACAATAACAATAACAATAACAATAACAATAACAATAACAATAAACAATAACAATAACAATAACAATAACAATAACAATAACAATAACAATAAACAATAACAATAACAATAACAATAACAATAACAATAACAATAACAATAACAATAACAATAACAATAACAATAACAATAACAATAACAATAACAATAACAATAACAATAACAATAACAATAACAATAACAATAACAATAACAATAAC
The DNA here is from genome assembly GCA_916050605.2 of Platycheirus albimanus. Classification (NCBI taxonomy): domain Eukaryota; kingdom Metazoa; phylum Arthropoda; class Insecta; order Diptera; family Syrphidae; genus Platycheirus; species Platycheirus albimanus. Next base: position 186,458,575 of record OU696696.1, read on the forward strand.
ATAACAATAACAATAACAATAACAATAACAATAACAATAACAATAACAATAACAATAACAATAACAATAACAATAACAATAACAATAACAATAACAATAACAATAACAATAACAGTTACCACGGTCAGGCATTGACCCACCACATGCCTCGTCATAGGAAACCAAGCTACGCGCATGCATTGGAGGTGAATGTCCTAAGTATAAGAAAACTGCAATTCAGCAGTTTAGGTTTAAGAAATTAATGTAATTTAAACTTTAAGATATTTTTGGTGTGAACTGCAATTCGGCAGTCTTAACTTTAAGAAAAATTATATTGAAACATTAGAGGGTAAGAAATGAAAAAGCAAAAGTTAGTTCAATTTGAGCAACGGTGAAAGATACTTGTAATAAATCTGCAATTGAATATCAAGGAATTGTTTTATTTCAAATAAGAACCTACGAAGGTTCCAGTGGTTTAATTTTTTTAACATTTCACGGAATAAATTCCTTTACTGGCGCCCGAGCAGGGACAAGAACTGTCCTTTCAATAAAAAGAAAAAACTCTAGTTAAACACTAAATGCAAAATTAAATTGTGACTTCTCAAGAAATTATTTCGAAAAAGAACAAAGTGAATCCATTTTCTCCTAGTGTTCAAAAGCAAAAAAATAAAAAGGTTACGCAAATAAAAGTGTACTAACCTTCCCCAGTGTTAAAAAAAAAAAATCTCAAAGATAAAACGAATAAAAAAGATATAAAGAGATACTTAGTGGCCTCCACCCTTAAATGTGATACAAAGAAAGAAAACTGTCAGTGAAGATTTAAACCAAGCGTGCTGTTTCAGAGAAGAGGACTTTCTTAAAATCAAGGATAAAATGCTGTTTTTCCTGGCGTAAGAATAAATAATAAAAATTCATAGAAAAATAGAAATTATATAAAATAATATATTCTTGTGAATAACAAATCTATTTAATTATTTAATTAAATTTAATCTAAATTTTACAAATATTCTGAAAAGCAAATTTGAAATATTATTACACATTACCAATTGAGGAAAGCAAATTTCCATAAAAGAAAAAATCCAATTTTTTAATAGAAAAAGAGCAATTTAAGTTACTTAACCCTTTATATTATTTCTGGTACCACTCTAAGTGAAAAATGGATCAGCTCCAGAACTCGGTAACTCAATTAACAGGGGCGGTGAACACGGTGTTAGACCAACTAAGGGGATTTGAAACGCGTATTGTTCAACTAGAAAATTATGGGAGTAGGCAGGTAATGGATACGTTATTAGAACAGTTGAGTTCAATTGAGGACAAAATCAAATCAATAGAAAGTAGGAACATAACTGAAGAAAGTGCTTCCCAATCCCGTGCAACTGAAGAGCCTCTACGAGGACCAAGTACCGAGGCAGAGTTGAGAGATATCTCTAAACTCCCTGACTCGGTAAAGGAGTTGCAAGTTTTCGATGGGAACCCCATCAATTACGTCTCGTGGGTCCACAGCGTGGAGACGGTGTTGAAGGATTATGAGATCGTCCGGAAAAAGCCCATTTATAGGGCAATCCTTCAGCACATCCGTCAGAAGATAAGGGGCAAAGCTGATTCTGCCCTAGTATCGTACAATATCTTTGATAACGACTGGGCAGAAACTAAAAAAATTCTTTCGCTGCATTATGCAGATAAAAGGGATCTGAGGACCCTTGAGCATCAACTTAATCAGTTGAGCCAGGGTACCTCGAGGATAGATGATTTTTACGCCACCGTCAACCATCAATTCTCCCTTATAATTAGCAAAATTAGAGGAGAATCATATTCTAGCGAAACCATGGACGCATTAGTGGAAGCCTATCGAAATAGAGCCTTGGACGTATTCGTGCGGGGTTTGAGCGGAGACCTTTCAAAGCTCCTCATAATTCAGAAACCGAGAACACTTCCGGAGGCATATTCAGCATGCCTCGAAATGCAGAACTTAACGTACAGAAATACTACGGTTCATGTTCAGGCTCCTAATGCTATATCATCCCCTGTACATTATGCTTTCAGGAAAGAGAGCAGACCCCCTTTTCATGCCAGGACCCCTAACAGGTTTGGGAGTGGTCAAAATAGGAACAACGAACGGTCATATCCATCCTGGAGATCAAACTTCCAAGGGAGGCAATATACGCCACCAAGGCCAACTGGCCCTAAGCCACCGATTAAAATGGAAGTAGATAGTTCCATTCAAACGAAGAATGTTAACTACATCAATAATCCCGCTAACAATCCATTCAAACGAGAGGCCAGTAGTTCCGATAATTATCGTGGTAAGCAACAACGGCTTTACCACATAACTACTGACTCTTCTGAGCCAACCGACGAACCTGAGGCCAATTTCGAGGAAAATTTTATGACAGGTGCCTCGTTTCCAGCGTACCATACATAGAGTATGTTACGCGGGGCGGGGAAATTCTACATTTCCTTGTAGATACTGGTGCAAACAAAAACTTTATTAAACCTAGGCTAGCACCAGAGCCCTCTCCTGTCAAAACCCCATTTTATATAAATAGTCCTGCTGGACGAATTTGTATAAGAAATAAAATATGTGGGAAATTTTTCTCTTTCGTCGGTTGTGACTTAGAAGTAACGTTTTTTATCCTTCCAAGTTTAGAATCATTCGATGGAATAATCGGTGATGATACGCTTAAGGAACTAAAAGCCTTAATCGACAGAGATAAAAACGAATTAGTAATAAAACCGAACATTAAAATTCCCCTGAAGAACAAAGCCTCTGATACAGTCAATAGTCTAATAATTCTTAATAAAAACATTTCAATACAGTCAAAACAAAAACTCGAAACCCTCTGCAATAAGTTTATTGATCTATTTGGACCAGTAACAAATGAAATGGTCAAAACTAATGTAAGAGCAGAAATAAAAACAAGCACGGATGAGCCAATTTATACGAAAAGCTATCCGTACCCTGCCCCAATGCGGCAAGAAATTGAGAGGCAGGTTAATGAACTACTGGAAGAAAAAATCATCCGCCCGTCAAAAAGCCCATACAATTCACCTGTATGGGTTGTGCCAAAAAAACCTAAGCCTGACGGCGAAAAACAATATAGGATGGTAATAGACTACAAACGGCTAAACGCTGTTACTATATCTGACACCTATCCGATTCCAGACATTAATAACACCTTAGCAAGCCTTGGTGAAGCTAGGTTCTTCACCACATTGGATCTTACATCGGGCTTTCATCAAATAGCCATGCATGAGAAAGACATACCCAAGACTGCCTTTTCCACAATGAATGGCAAGTTTGAGTATGTCCGACTACCTTTTGGACTAAAAAATGCGCCTGCGATTTTCCAGCGCATGATAGATGATGTCTTAAAGGAATTAATAGGGAAGATTTGCTATGTATATATCGACGACATCATCATTTATAGCAAATCAGAAGACGATCACCTAAAGGATATTGAAATTATCTTTGCAAAACTTCACAATGCCGGACTGAAAATCAATCTGGAAAAAACACACTTCCTAGACACAAGCGTGGAGTTTCTTGGATACCTAGTAACTTCAAATGGTATCCTTCCCAACCCCGAAAAAGTAAAGGCAATTGAAGCAATTCTTCCCCCTAACACTTTGAAAGAATTAAAGAGCTTCCTCGGATTGACCTCCTATTATAGAAGGTTCATCAGAGATTATGCCAAAGTGGCAAAACCCTTGACAAACATGACGCGCGGAGAATTGTCCCGAGTAAGGGCCAATCAATCCAAGAAGGTCCCTATTCAGCTCGATTCAGAAGGTCTTAAGGCCTTCGAAACCTTGAAATTACTCCTTACTTCAGCAGAAGTACTGACTTTTCCCGATTTTGAAAAACCCTTCAACCTGACGACAGACGCCTCAAATTACGCCATTGGTGCTGTGTTGTCTCAGGGTGAACACGGAAAAGATAAACCAATTTCATTTATCTCCCGTTCTTTAAGTAGAACAGAGGAGGGATATGCAACTAACGAAAAGGAGCTTCGAGCCATAGTTTGGGCCCTTGACAACCTTAGAAATTACCTTTACGGTGCGAAATTGATTAGGATATACACTGATCACCAACCCTTAACCTTCACATTAAGTAACAGAAATTACAATGCGAAGCTTAAGCGTTGGAAGTCTAGGATCGAAGAGTATAACTACGAGCTGATTTACACACCTGGTAAATCAAACTCTGTGGCTGACGCTCTATCACGGCTCCGTACAGAGGTTAACCATCTCACGGGTTCAAGTTCCTTTTCCTCAGCCACAAACACTGCTGGCGAAGGGCAAAGTGTTAGATCAACTGAAATAGAAACCGCTACTGCCGAAGAAGGGTTGTGTGAAAGATCCTTGGAAGAGGACTCCGGCACAATGCACAGTGCAGAACAAGACAGCTCGGACTTGATACCACACGTAGAAGCCCCGATTAATGTCTTTAAGAGTCAATTGATTTTTAAAATCGGTATTAACCTTTATTCCTACGAAGAACCACATGCTGGCTACCATCGCCATTATATTTCTATGAAAGAATTAGACAAAGCAAAACTTTCCAAAGCGCTGAGGGAAAACTTAAATCCAAATGTAATAAATGGATTGAAAATTCCGGAGAATTACCTTGCTTTACTTCAAAATTTATATTTAGAGTCTTTTAGCAAATATAAAATAAGAATTACGCAGAGGGTAGTCGAAGATGTTGCGAACGAAGAGCGGAGATTTTCCATCATAGAGGAGGAACATAGAAGGGCTCATCGGGGTCCCAGAGAAAATAAGGATCAAATTCTCGAAAAGTATTACTTCCCCCAAATGATGTCCCACATCAGAAGATTCGCTGACTCTTGTGATATATGTAAAACCAGCAAATATGACAGACATCCCCACAAACCCGAATTACAAGCTACACCCGTCCCCAAATATCCGTGTGAAATTATTCACATGGATATTATGGAAATACAAAACGAAAAGTTTTTAACCGTCGTAGACAAATTTTCAAAATTTAGTAAATTTTTTCATATTAAAAACAGGTCGGCGATTTACATGAGGGAAAAAGTAATAAAAATTCTGCATTACTTTACGGTACCTCTAATTCTTGTCACGGACAACGAAAGAGGATTTCTAAGTCCCATTGTGTTAAACCTTATTAAAAGCCTGGGAATAAGACTGTATCTGACACCCTCTCATAGGAGTGAGGTCAACGGCCAAATTGAAAGAGTCCATTCCACTGTTCTGGAAATTTATAGGTGTCTGAGATCCGAATATTCGGATGTAAAAATTAAAGAACTTGTTTATGTTGCGGTTGATAGATATAACAATACTGTTCACTCAGTAACAAACAAGAAACCATCTGATATCTTCTTCAACAGATCACAAAGAATCAATTACCAAAATCTCTTGAATATCCGCTCTAAAATAAATAAAGATCTAAGGGGGATAATTAGGAAAAACATGATGGCTAGGAATAACAGACAGAATTTAAAAAGAGTGGTCCCAAGAAAGTATAATAAGGGTGATGCTGTCTACGTTGCTATAAAAGGCATACAAAGCAAAAATAAGCCTTTGTTCAAAAAAGAAACTGTAGCTAAAGATAATCACGTGACAATAACCACAACAAGTGGGAAAAAAATTCACAAGGCTCATTTAAAGAACATACATTGAATAAAAAGAATATTTTTTATACATATAAAAAACCGAATAATAATGATTGTAAACCATTCTGGTTTATATGTCATAATGACAAAAAAAGAACAAATGTACAAAATTCAATACACTATGCATTAAATATTGTTGGTTTGGTTGGCTCTCAAGAAACAAGGGCTTGTTCACGTTAACAATTATTTAACCATAATTACGGTGGTGTTGATCTTCGTACCCTAGTAGGTCGTTTGTTAACCTTACGGCTAAAGCGGATTAATACGAACCTTCCGATCCGGCGTGACTACCCCGAAAATTTAATGGAGAGCTAACTCATTAACCACCAACTCATTAACAAAAAAAAAAAAACAAAAAAAAAAAGAGAAGAATGGTGCAAATAATGTGCACATACGATTCTTCAAGTAAAAAAAGGCATGATATGTAAATTTTATTTAAAATATTAAAGGAAATCTTTTGTAAATTTCATGATTAATAAACCTTGACTATTACAGATTAGTAGCTATTTTCACTCCCATGCAGACTCTACATGTTTTTCGCTATGAATCCTCAATCGTTACAATTAAAGAAGGAAATGCTTGGGTGACGAATGGTGTTTTTAAACTGATTCATGTTATCAACTTGGAGAAATACGACGCACTTATCCAAGACTCTGAACAATTGATGCTTAAAATTGTTAAGGACGAAGAGATGCGATCTGTTCTGGGATATCATTTAAACCAGATTAAGAACCGCCTTGCTGAACTAAAGGACACAAGAACAAGGAAAGCAAGGTCAATAAACTGGATTGGAACCGCTTGGAAATGGGTTGGTGGTTCTCCTGATGCAACGGACTGGGACAACCTTTTGTAAAAGCAAACGGAGATCGATGAAAATAACAACAAGCAATACAAAATTAACGAAAAACTGTTTGATGCAACACGAGAAATTACTGGAAAAATTAATAAGGTAATTGAACGTTATAACAATGCTATACAAAAGGGAGAGTCAGATAGGCTTAAACATGACCTACTGCATAAGATACTTATTTTAAAAGAAGGGGTGAATGAAATAATAAGAGCCTGTCAATTGGCTAAAAATGGCATAGTAAATAGCAACCTTTTTAACGAACTAGAAACATTGCCTTACCAAAATGTCGTTGAAGCTGTCGAATATAGCCGACCCTCGGTTTACTGCAATGGAACATTGATGCTCTATGTGTTATCGATACCTAAAATTGACCCAAAGGTATATCATTTAGTGACAGCTCGTGCAGCCATCAGAAAAAACAGGCAACTCGACTTGGACTATTCAAGACTTCTTATAAGTCACGACGAAACGTACGGATTAGCCGGAAAATGTCTGAGCATTGCTAACATATCTGTATGCGAAGAGAACATCCTCAAAAAATTATCCGAAGATTCCTGTCTACCTAGGGTCCTTAAAGGCGGAAACGCACTTTGTGACTACAAAACAACAAACCAAGAAGTAGTCGAACTTATTGCAGAAAACACAATTTTCTTAACAAATTTTAACGGAACAATTTTAAATAAAAATTTTACTATTTCCCTAGAAGGTACTTATCTGCTTCAACTGAACAACGACACCGTCCGTGTTAAAGAGAAGACCTACCGAAGCAAGATGGTTTTCAGCCCCCAGGCTCTTCCCCCAGTCTTGGTAAACGTTACCAGCAATAGGATA